>JAVTVY010010963.1:0-57487 GCA_036873755.1 Hanleya hanleyi | reverse complement strand
AAACCTCAATTCGCGAGAAGTTCTAGCAAATCTCAGAGTAAATTCGTCATAGTCCCAGCAGACAAAGCTCCGAATAATATAATATTCATATGTAAATATTACTATTACCAGGTGCTGGTTAAAGAATTGAGTGTAGACATATCTTCATCAAATACGTCTACTTAATCCCAAACTGCATTTACTCTGGAAGATTTATTTAACAATCACAAAAAGTTTCTCAGGGAAAGAGGTATTTGTCTTCCAACAAATCATAACGACATACCAAAACTATACTGGACTCCCAAAATGCATAAATCACCATACAAAGCTAGATTCATGGCTGGTTCTAGAAGCTGCACCACCAAGCTTCTTTCAACCCTATTGACGAGGGCCCTTCAGGAGGTAAAAGCATTTTGGGAAAGGTATTGCGCCACTACTTCTAAGAACTCTGGCGTGGAATGTATGTGGATATTGAAAAACTCAAAATGTCTTACGGAAGAACTTGATGCTAAAGGTCACATACCGTACCGACATGCATCCACATGGGATTTCTCGACTCTCTATACTACAATCCCTCATCAGGACCTTATTGACCGTATAAGTTCATTAATAGTATCTGTGTTCAAGAAAACTGATCGTAGATATATTAATGTCGGATGCCATAAAGCATTCTTTAGCTCTACTACATACAGAGATATCATTCATGGGATGTTTCTTTGTTTATAGAGTTGCTTGAATTTCTCATTAATAATATCTATGTGAAATTTGGCAACACAGTATATCAGCAGCATATAGGTATTCCAATGGGTACTAATTGTGCACCCCTGTTGGCTGACCTATATCTGTTCTCTTATGAATATGACTATATGCAAGCGCTTTCAAAACCGATCCATTCAAAGCCCGTTCCTTTTCATTCACCAAACGCTATATAGACGATCTTCTCGCTGTGGATAATCGCTATATAAATGACGCAGTGAAGGATATATATCCACCTTCACTGGATTTGAAGGAAACTACAGATAGCCCTACAGGCACATCTTATTTAGATCTCTATCTCTAAAAATGAAGCGGGCATTCTCTCTCGTCGACTGTATGACAAAAGAGATGATTACAATTTCGACATCGTAAACTATCCCCTTTTGGATAGTAATATTCCAGTGGGACCTGCATATGGCGTATACATATCTCGCTTAGTAGCATTTGCTAGATCCTGTGTTAAATGTGAGGATTTTAACCAACGTCACAAAAAATTGTTGCAGAAACTTATAAAACAGGGCTATTCCACCAAGCACCTCCACTCAAAGTTTCTCAAATTTGGCGATACATATTGCATGCTGATAGCAAAATACGAACGTAGCGTGCAAGATCTATGGCGCTACGTTTCGTAACTTGTGTCTAATTCCGCTTAACCCGGGTCTAGGGGCCGTAGGAACCCATGTACTTCAAGATCCTCATGCTACTCATATGAACAGTCACAATCAAAGCGTGACTGAGATACATCATTCTTTAGATGATGACTTTACAACGAATATTATGGATTAAGAATACTGATCAGCGATACGGATTTGATATTTTTGGAACATGATGATGTCTTGCCGGCATCATTGAAAACTGTTGACCGCTTCTCTCTTGCAGGAAACAAGCTTATGTTTATGTATACTATGATTGTCTCTTTGAATTTGGTGCTAATACTGTTATATGGAATATGAAATAGGTCTTTGGATTATGGACGCGGATATTCTCTAATGGACGACGGCTGGATTATGAATGACGGACTAGACTCTTGTAATTTATTCGGTGCCCCTAGCATTGTCTCTGCACACGGGAGAAAATTAAACTATGTTGTCGTGTACTAAAATAGGCCAACTGTTAGCTATGCATCTGTCTCTCTGGCCGAGTTACTGCGAGAATAAAAGAAACGTTTAACACTCTTTCTATCACAATTATTTCAAGAAATTCGATAAACACGTATAACATAATTTGACAAAAACAAAGATAAATTTTTACCGTATTGGCGTCACTAAAATTATAGCCTCTCAATCGAACGTGTTATTTACCCCGACAACTTACACTATTGTGCAAGTCACCAACACATAGCATTGTTTTACAAGTCACCAACACTCTAGCATTGTTTTACAATACAATACAGTAAACACACACGGTGAGCATTGGGAATGATCGCTCACGATATTATGACTATTTGTACCGTGTTCCGACGAAGCGTAGCGTACGCAAAAGCGCCCGCAAGCGCCCGCAAAAGCGCCCGCAACGCCCGCAAGCGCCCACAAAAGCGCCCGCAACGCCCGCAAACGCCCGCAACGCCCGCAAACGCCCGTAAAAGCGCCCGCAACGCCCGCAAAAGCGCCCGCAACGCCCGCAAGCGCCCGTTTCAACGCCCTTCGATATCTGAGAAAAAGAGAGAGATCAACACGTTCACAAGTTTTCATATATTTTATTATCCCCAATGTGATGCCGTACCCAAGCTGGGGGCCGCTATGGGTATGTTTACAATTCATAACGTTGGAGTGATATCGGTTTTAATCACGTTCTTGTCAGTGTTCGTGAATTCTTGAAGTTCATCCACCGTCATCATCATCTTTTCGCTTTATTTCTTTATTTCAGCATTCGACAGTGAGCTTCTTAAATCACCGTCAGTTTTCTGATCATTATTATTCGATGTACCAAGTCCTAATCAGACTCGCTATCTACCAATCCGGGAAAGTCCGTGGGCAACATGTCCTTGAAGAGCTGTTTCCGCATCTTGATGGCGTTTTTCTGGGCCTCTCTTGGAGGTAAACCCATATCCTCTTCTAAGTAGCTCTTTGTTTTCATGATGGCCCTGTGTTTACGATCACTTTTCATTTCAAGAGGAATCAAGGTATAGTTTTCATACAGAGCCATTGCAGATTTTATGATTCGTGGTTGCATGTTGATATAGGCCTTCTGTAAAGTCTCTTCATCCTGTCCATCTGCCTGGATAGCAGCGGCGTGTGCGTCAATAGCCTTGTCCACAATGCGATCCCAAAATGACGGCTCCCCTTCGTCCGTGTCTGAATCACCCAAATTTTCGCTTTTCTCGGATGAGCTAGTGCTGTGCGCATCAGAGCATGAGTTTTCAGCGCTGTCATCACCATATGATGAGTTCACGGTATCCGTATCATCGCATAGACTCTCACTGTCTACATCAGAGACCTCGTCGGTGTCTTCATACCCATGAACATTCTCCCTATGTCTGATCATATCGTGGTACCGGGTGAACGATCGGTGACACTCTGAGCAATAATAAGACATGTTGAACTGAGCGACAAAAATGAAGTGAGTTAGTCTTTCTAATAGGGTTGTATTTATGAATGATTGTCGCAGCGCCATCTATACACCGATAGGAACTCACGCTGTGCATGGATGGGTCCTATCCGATTGGTTAATAAGTCTTCACGGTGTAATGCTTTGACATATCTCTCTCCCTTCACGTAAGGCGCTAGCATCCCTCATCTCCACCAACGTCCGGTAGTAGCGGGCGTTTGCGCCCGCAAGCGCCCGCAAAAGCGCCCGCAACGCCCGCAAGCGCCCGCAAAAACGCCCGCAACGCCCGCAAAAGCGCCCGCAACGCCCGCAAGCGCCCGTTTCAACACGCTTCGATATCTGAGAGAAAGAGAGAGATCAGCATATTCACAAGTTTTCATATATTTTATTATCCCGCAAAAGCGCCCGCAAGCGCCCGCAAAAACGCCCGCAACGCCCGCAAAAGCGCCCGCAACGCCCGCAAAAGCGCCCGCAACGCCCGCAAGCGGCTGTTTCGACGCCCTTCGATATCTGAGAGAAAGACAGAGATCAGTATATTCACTAGTTTTCATATATTTTATTATCCCGCAAAAGCGCCCGCAAGCGCCCGTTTCAACGCCCTTCGATACCTAATAAAAAGAAAGAGATCAACACGTTCACAAGTTTTCATATATTTTATTAGCCCCAATTTAATTGGGGCTAATAAAATATATGAATATATGACGGCTGGATTATGAATGACGGACTAGACGCTTGTAATTCCTATCGGTGTATAGATGGCGCTGCGACAATCATTCATAAATACAACCCTATTAGAAAGACTAACTCACTTCATTTTTGTCGCTCAGTTCAACATGTCTTATTATTGCTCAGAGTGTCACCGATCGTTCACCAGGTACCACGATATGATCAGACATAGGAAGAATGTTCATGGGCATGAAGACACCGACGAGGTCTCTGATGTAGACAGTGAGAGTCTATGCGATGATACGGATACCGTGAACTCATCATATGGTGATGACAGCGCTGAAAACTCATGCTCTGATGCGGACAGCACTAGCTCATCCGAGAAAAGCGAAAGTTTGGGTGATTCAGACACGGACGAAGGGGAGCCGTCATTTTGGGATCGTATTGTGGACAAGGCTATTGACGCACACGCCGCTGCTATCCAGGCAGATGGACAGGATGAAGAGACTTTACAGAAGGCCTATATCAACATGCAACCACGAATCATAAAATCTGCAATGGCGCTGTATGAAAACTATACCTTGATTCCTCTTGAAATGAAAAGTGATCGTAACCACAGGGCCATCATGAAAACAAAGAGCTACTTAGAAGAGGATATGGATTTACCTCCAAGAGAGGCCCTAGAAAACGCCATCAAGATGCGGAAACAGCTCTTCAAGGACATGTTGCCCACGGACTTTCCCGGATTGGTAGATAGCGAGTCTGATTAGGACTTGGTACATCGAATAATAATGATCAGAAAACTGACGGTGATTTAAGAAGCTCACTGTCGAATGCTGAAATAAAGAAATAAAGCGAAAAGATGATGATGACGGTGGATGAACTTCAAGAATTCACGAACACTGACAAGAGCGTGATTAAAACCGATATCACTCCAACGTTATGAATTGTAAACATACTCATAGCGGCCCCCAGCTTGGGTACGGCATCACATTGGGGATAATAAAATATATGAAAACTTGTGAACGTGTTGATCTCTCTCTTTTTCTCAGATATCGAAGGGCGTTGAAACGGGCGTTGCGGGCGCTTTGCGGGCGTTGTGGGCGCTTTTGCGGGCGCTACGCTTCGTCGGAACACGATACAAATAGTCATCATATCGTGAGCGATCATTCCCAATGCTCACCGTGTGTGTTTACTGTATTGTATTGTAAAACAATGCTAGAGTGTTGGTGACTTGTAAAACAATGCTAGTGTGTTGGTGACTTGCACAATAGTGTAAGTTGTCGGGGTAAATAACACGTTCGATCGAGAGGCCATAATTTTAGCGACGCCATTACGGTAAAAATTTATCTTTGTTTTTGTCAAATTATGTTTACGTGTTTATCGAATTTCTTGAAATAATTGCGATAGAAAGAGTGTTAAACGTTTCTTTTATTCTCGCAGTAACTCAGCCAGAGGGACAGATGCATAGCTAACAGTTGGCCTATTTTAGTACACGACGACATAGTTTAATTTTCTCCCGTGTGCAGAGACAATGCTAGGGGCTCCGAATAAAGGTCTTTTGAATGGTATTGATGTCAATAGCGACGCATAATACATCCCTATTTGAACTTGTGTGTTGGTGACTTGCACAATAGTGTAAGTTGTCGGGGTAAATAACACGTTCGATCGAGAGGCCATAATTTTAGCGACGCCATTACGGTAAAAATTTATCTTTGTTTTTGTCAAATTATGTTTACGTGTTTATCGAATTTCTTGAAATAATTGCGATAGAAAGAGTGTTAAACGTTTCTTTTATTCTCGCAGTAACTCAGCCAGAGGGACAGATGCATAGCTAACAGTTGGCCTATTTTAGTACACGACGACATAGTTTAATTTTCTCCCGTGTGCAGAGACAATGCTAGGGGCTCCGAATAAAGGTCTTTTGAATGGTATTGATGTCAATAGCGACGCATAATACATCCCTATTTGAACTTAATGGACCGGTGCGCATAGAGAATGACAATAGATGTTCGCCCGGCTGTGACATTCCTAGGTACATAATTTAACTCGCACAGTCAGTTAACTATACACGGCATTTGCTCTAATACATTGTGTTGTGTCAGTCTATAATATATGAAAGACCTTTCAAAATACGCTATGATTCGACCAATATATCTTTTAAGAAACGAACCGCTTGTTCTCAAAGGAATGATTGATAATGCGAACTTACCTTCATCAAATGTTTTCTCGTCATCCACTGTATACCGAGACAGGAGATCGACCAAATACGTAAAAACGCACCTTCGTGCGTGAGAGGCATATGACCACTGAACTTTATTTGATTGATTGAAATTGTAGTTTAAGGGCCGCTTCCCCTTCGGATTTCGTGGCCCATCAACTCAATGTTGTCACGTGATGTTTTTATTGTTAGTTAACAAAGGGGCTGCTAAAAATAGGTATCATACCGCCCTATTTAAACCGGTTTCTTAAGACCGGTTAAACCGGTTTCTTACGACCGGTTAAACCGGTTTTACAGGTTTCTTACGACCACGCCCTAATTACGTCACAAAACCGGTATAACCGGTTTCTTAGGACCGGTTAAACCGGTTTTACCGGTTTCTTACGACCACGCCCTAATTACGTCACAAAACCGGTATAACCGGTTTTTTAGGACCGGTTAAACCGGTTTTACCGGTTTCTTACGACCACGCCCTAATTACGTCACAAAACCGGTTTAACCGGTTTCTTACGACCGGTTAAACCGGTTTTACCGGTTTCTTAAGACCGGTTAAACCGGTTTCTTACAACCAGTTTAACCGGTTTTACCGGTTAAACCAGTTTTTCCGGTTTCTTACGACCAGTTAAACCGGTTTCACCGGTTTCTTACGACAGGTTAAACCGGTTTGACCAGTTTCTTACGACCAGTTAAACCGGTTTGACCGGTTTCTTACAACCACGCCCTTATTACGTCACATAATGACGTCAAACGCGTCATACTTGACCTACTTTCGTTCTCAATTCTGATTGGTCCACCCACAGCAGGGCCCGTCTACTACTTACACAGTTAGATACGTACTTTGAAGTCCATCTGTTGGCAAAGAAATCGAATTCAGCGCTTTGAAATCACACAACTCGGACCAAGTGACAGCGAGCTTCTTTCTCAAACAAGGTGACCCATCACATGTTAATAATATTCATACGCTCAAATAGGCATGTCGAAGATATCGTCCATAACATGTATAAACATCAAAGAGGCATCATAATTCAGTAAAATATGGTGATATTTAGGAAACAAACTATTCAATTCGACAGTTTCATTGCAGAAAATCATTTTTGGAAACCTCCCTGGAGATGTACTTTTTCCAGCCGCCTTACTCTAATATCATGTCGCCGCCTTCTCGAGAAATCGCACGAGATTTGATTATTTGGTCAAACTCCGGAAAAACAGATCATCCGTCTAATTACATCAAATTTAGACAACAAAGATGGTAGTATAGTGAATTTTGGTGAGTAGCCCTCACACCTGAATGGTTGTGCATTCCGATCGCATGTTCTGAAAGCGTTTGTCGATGAGAATGGGTGAACATAAACTTGCTTACCTCAATGCCATTAACCCTCCTGAACACGTGCCAACAACAACAACAACAACACAAAACAACAACATGTTCAATGACTGTCTCATTCAGATGGACTTTGATTGACAGGTGTTCAGTTTTGTGTGAAGGGTTAATGCATCGAGGCCGGAAAAAGTCCACCTGAGCAGGAAGAGATGTGAATCGCCATTTTTCTGAACAATTCAGTTGGTTTGACCACGTGTAGCATTCTATTTCCCAAAATTTTCAAGTAGGTCATTCTTGTTTGACCTCAACGAAGAGATGATTCAACATTATTCGTGGGTTAAACGGTCAATACATTTCTTCAATTTTCAAATTTTACTTCAAGAAATCCACTACATTTTTGGTCAAGTTTCCTCCACAAAGTCATTTTTTCGAGTTAGTTCAAAGAAATAATCATATTTTCTTGTGTTTAGTTGTGTTTTCTATCTTTCTGAGATGATTATAAGTGCCTTGATAATTTAGTGCCTTTTTAAAAATGTCACCTGACCAAAAAAATGTCAAAATCTCTCATGTCCGGATTCCCCTTAATCAATCTTTATTCGCTTCGGCAACACTAGCCGCTTACATCACAACATTATATACATGGTACCACGGTGGTCGCACCATTGCCTATCTTTAAGGGGGGAAGGGGATCTGAGAGATTTTGTCAGGTTTAAATTTTCAAAAAGGCACTAGAGCGACATCTTCGAATTTCTACAACAATAGACCTAACCCCTGATGACGTTTTGTCTCTCGTTCATTCACGTGTTCATCTATTCATCTAATTGACAGGTGATCTATTATCGCGTATGGAACACGATACTAATTTATTTGTCAACGTATACAGTACATAATGTACTCCAAGTCGTGTACCGTAAGTATCAAATCCCGGGACGGAATATCTGGAAGATACCGCCTCTTGGCCCTGGAAATTGTGAACTAAACCACCCGTGTGCACACACCCACACACGCAAGTTTTGAGCAACCCGCTTCCAATTCGGATTAAATATAAACAACTTCAACAAGACACATTTCACTGCACACGGATCTTGCTGATTGACAGCTTGTGAATATCGAGTTAATTGACGAAATTTGATTGGTTAGTTTAGCAACTGCCGTAAGCGCACGTCACTCTCTTGTCGGTTTCAATCGTATTCTGATGTTTGAATTGACTCCACTCGAACTCATTTTTTGTAGGCCAACAATGGATTTGACACCCGGCTACAAGTCGCGAAGTCCTATATGTAACCCGACGCACCAAAGTAAAGCTTGCTCTTCCGGTCGTGTCAGTCCAAAGACCTCAAGTTGATAATTAAATTGATGTCGTGTTGCATGATGGAGGTGACGGTAATTGTATTGTTTTATGATCCCCACCAGTCATTTAATTGTCCAGGATGCACGCTGGACAACATGCGATAGAAGTGGGATAATGAGGTTTCAGGTAACATTTGTCCTGTTTCCAAACTTGACTTGTATTACAACGTGTGAAAATAACAACAATACGGCAAAATACACTGAGAACCCGCCAGGACTGACCGCCATGAATGGGCTCATGTCTGGAACTTTTCAGCGAGTCCATATTCGGGGTGAGGTCAATCAATCCACAAGCACAGTTGACATACTCGACCACTTTCAAAGGTAGGTAGATGCTGTTGTTTCCTAATTTTATAGCAAGGAATATTAATTTATTACTCGATGCGGTATTGATATTTGTGTTCGACGTTCTTTCACCAATCATGTTTCTTCTGTTCTTTACAACTACAACAGCAAATCAGTCGGGAAGATCGCCAGAACGAGTTACTAAAACTCCTTCGAGCTAACTTTTTATACGCGTATTACTCCACAAGCAAATTCGTATTCAATATCTGGATTGGTTAAAAGGTCGGGTCGTATACACCCCGAGTGATGTCTTGCTACTCGGGGTATATAAAAAACAACTCACGTGCGATTGGAACCGTAGACGTAGTCAAGTACCAGGACTTATTTTATTATCAGTCGTGCCGTACGATGAAGGCGGTCCACTGGCGAAAATAAAACGTCAGAAAACAGACCAGAATTTCACATCCATGTGCACATCCCTAAGTCCCACTGTCATAATATATGGTCCATTCGGGTTCGTGATACACCAGAAATAGCAGCCAAAAACACTCATTTGCATTCCAAATACAGCCGAGAAAATCCCAGTCAATAAATGTAAACATCTCCCGTCGCTATATAGCTGAAATATTGCTGAATGCGACGCACAGGCCCGCGAGACAAGAGTTTTGGGGGGTGTGGGCGGTGGTATTAGGGTGAAACCCATGCTTTATATAAATCCACATCTATATAAAGCATGGGGTTATATATAGAGACCCCATATTTCGACACTTCACCGAAATACCACCGCCCACACCCCCCAAAACTCTTGTCTCGCGGGCCTGTGATGCGACGTTAAACCTTAATTCTCTCTCTCTCTGTAAACATCTCCCCCTTAATGGCACAAGGGCCTTTCCAAAAAATTTACCCAATTACACACTCAGAAATATTCAGGTAAAAGTCCTGAACTGATCAGGTTGTATATCCACAACTCAATTTCAGGGATTTTGGCTGAAATTCAGGCCTGATTACCTGAATTTCAGGAAAAAGATCCCTGAATGAGAAGATTTTCCCTGAAATTTAGGCAGATTTATCACCCTGATTAGTAAGTTCCCGACCCTATTCAAGTACATGAAATCCCCCAAAATTCAGGTAATTTAGCTTTAATTCATGGTTGATATACCTGAATTTCAGGATATTATCCCTTGATTTCAGGTAAAATCCCTGAAATCTATTGAGGATTATTCCCTCAATATTTCTGAGAGTGTACCTCTGAAATTTGGTATTTTTTAATCAAATTACATCAGAAGTGGATGAAACTTTTGATTACATAGAACTTTATATTTCTATCAACACCTATCTTGAATTCCACATTATAATGTACTAGAAATGAATAAAACAGAATTCCAACTAAATTGTTTGTGGGGAAACTCGTCCGTATATGAGGGGGGGGGGCGTGGTTATAATTTTTGGAAAAGCCCTTAAGCCTTTTTCCTGAGACAGCCACCATTTTTAACAGGTCCGGGGGTGTGGTTTGGCCGAATACGCAGCGACCTCTGGCGAATGTTCTAGGCTAAACCACGCCCCTTGAGCTGTTGAAAATGGCGGCTGTCTCAGAAAAAAAAGGTTCGGTGGACGACTTTGAAAAGATCGACAAAAACTAGCGTTGAGGACGGGATATGATCGGAACAACTGTTCGTGAGGACTAACTAATATATTAGGAAGCCTTGGGTGAATTTTTGATGGCAAAATTGCTTTATTAGTGGTTATTCGGCCGTTTTTGCTGGACTCTTGTTTCGTTCCTTCTCTTACTATCATATAGGCCTGCAGCATTGCCACATGCTTGCTATGATTTGGAATGCAAGTAAGTATTTCTGGCTGCTATTTTTTGTGTATCACGAACCCCGATGCAGTGGTTTCATTAAGGATTGGAGTAGAAGTTGAAATGGCCAAAGTAGGAGTTGCCCCCTTCTTGGAAACTGAGATCGCAACGCGATCGAATTGAGGGAGCGTAGCGATCGAATTGAGGGAGCGTAGCGACCGAAAGGGGGGGAGTGTGAGGTGGGGCCACCCCCCCTCGCGGCAGAATTTTTTTTTGAAAATGAACAATGGAATGGTGCTCTCAGAGAGCTTTTCAGCAGAAATTGTGAACTGCCACCTTCACTCTCCAGTGTACCAGTAACTGCAATAACATCTAATTTTAAAACAGTTCTTCAAAGAAAAATAGAATTTCTTGTTGAAATTATAAAATAAATACAAGTATCTATAATATTTATATAATTTCAATTCATTTTTTGTGAGCCATACTATGTCAGTTGAACTATTATAACAAATAAGTCTTTTCACATAAAAAGGAATAGTTTTGACTGATCTTAGCAATTTTAAATCCTGCTTGTTTTTTTTTATAAATATGCAGAAATGTTTACTTTTCTTATTTGAGAGAAGTGTTAAATAAGTAGAAAGTGGGTCCCCCACAAGACATTATTTCTTATATTTTCTTAAATATTCTTACATTTTCTTAATTTCATAAGAAATAATTTCTTGGGACCCACTTTTTACTTATTTACGATTTTTTCTCAAATAAGAAAAATAAACATTCCTGCAAATTTATAAAAAAAATAAGCGGTGTTTAATATTGCTAACAACAACCAAAGAGTTCCCAAAACTATTCTTTTTTATGTGGAAAGACTTATTTGTCAGGTGCTTGAATTTCTTCATCTAAAGAGCACAAAACCGTGCTGTTATTTCTCATTCAAGAAAATTTCACCCATTCAAGCAAAAATCCAAGAAATTATGTGCGGTTGATACTTTGTGCACAAAATGCATTTATTGCGGCGGTGGCGACAAAATAAGCAGGAAAACCAGACAAAACAATGAGTTTTGGTCAATTAGCAGTATTATCCAGTGTATGATCCACTTTCACACAAATCCTTTCACATTTACATGACGAACACGTGTCGTCGTTGTTGCTAAATTTCGCGCAAATTGGCACTTATTCAATGCCGCTCTGTAGACAGAATATAAAAGAAAATGATTTGAAAGTAGCCTTCAGAAATTTTATTCATGCCAGACGAATCTGTGAATTGATAATTACCTGGGGTTTTTTCGGGATTACCTCAAAAACCTCCAAACTAGCTTGACGTTTCATTTTGAATGGCGCACGAAGTACAAACCTGGCGCACGAAGTACAAGCTCAGTGATTGGCCGAATGACCGAAGACGTCATTCTTTGGCGCAGTACCAACCAATCGTTATCGTGTTTCATTCATATACGTCTATTTCGGTAACAACAACAACAGGTGAACCACGTGCATGGCGGAGAACAGCTGAAAAATCTGGTGTACAATTTTCATTCGGCAGAACGAATGGTGACAATTTCATCGGACAAGGCGGTACTCGGACAGCCCAAGAAGTGTGCCGTTAGATTAGGGACCTGGTGGCCACTGGATTTGAGATTGACACAGACTAAAAAATGACTGACAATATTGGAGTAGGTGTCGCAAATTTGCGAGATGCCGTCGCCCGCGACGGGCGACGGCTTCTATTGAAACCACTGCGATGGATCATAAATTATGACAGTGGGACTTAGGGATGTGTGGATGTGAATTTCTGGTCTGTTTTTCTGATGTTTTGTTTTCGTCAGTGAAGCGCCTTGGATCGTACGGCATGACTCTGATAATAAAATCAGAGTCCTGTTACTCGACGATTGGAACCGCCGCTCTGGCTTCGAAAGTTCAACTGACCATATCTCAATATATATGGAATAACTTTCGCCCACTCGTCAAAATTTAATGGAATAACATCATAGTGCATCAATTTCACTGAAATGTCCGACATATAACTCACCAAAACGTGTCATTTAAAAATAAAGGTCGTTTTCCGAACGAAACAATCGAAATGGACTGATGTGTTGTGGCGCGTCACTCGCAGCGCAGTAGCAAAATGCGGACAGTTTCGTAATCGAAATGACCTGCTGAATTTATCCGTTGTACCGTTAGTTCTAAATGATAAATCTTTTTCAATATTTTTGTTATGAGATAAAAAGGCTTGAGAGGTAATAAATTCACGCCTGAGAGTGTATGAGTTTCAGGGAGGGTCGTAACTTTCTTTATCACATAACTGTGGTGTTATTAGGGACATTTGGTCATGACATATTTATCGTGTGCACCTAGGTGAATAACACTTTCAAACACGCTGATTGGATAATACATGTAGCGTGAGAAAATGAATTACTACGCTTGGTCGTGACGTCACTGAACTATTTTTCCCATTGATAAAATTACTACGAAATACTATGTTTACAAGTGCAACAAGAACATAGATATCTGCAAGGCGATTATTTTATCCAGATACATGCATCGGCCTGCAAACTATAATTGTCAATAGCCATACAAGCAGCAATGATTTGCAATGCATTATTTCGACAGTTTTGAGCTTCAAATTTTGTATAAAGTACTCACGTACCGGTCGTAGTCCGTCATTTTTGTTTGGCGAATCGAGCCAGCCCGTCATTTTGAGTACCTTATCCCGTCAGATCTCGACAGTAAACGTTTGATCATTCTTTTGGAATATCTGCATGGATTCTTCCCTATGTTTGCTTATTTCTTGCAATAGATCTGGATGATTAGAGACTTCAAACGGATTACGTATTCAAAATGATCTTGTCAGCCTAGCATGTCGTCACCTCGCTGAGAACTCGCCAACCTGTCGCGCGCATGATGACATGCAGCGAACACGCGTGTAACTCGTGGAATGGCATGATCCAAAATAAGTAATGTATGAAGAACAGCCAATTAACAAATTACACTTATTTCATTCTGTTGTGAAATGGTGTACGATATTTTGAAATACTGTGAAAACTGAACAGCTTTAAAGGGAGGTGCTCAAGCTATGTTGTATTTTGGAACTATATCGGCTTAGCGTATACAGCAACTTGTAAGGCTGTGATGCGCCTGAGCCAGGGCCGTGTTTTCGTCGAGAATGAAACAAGGAAAAGAAATTTTGAGGTAGATTTTATAATGAAATCTTTTAATTATTGCGTTTATAATTGACTTAAAAATAGTTATGTGATAAACAGAATCTTACACTCGTGGCAATTTAATATGAAAGTTATGACACTCATTGAGTAAGTTTTATATGTTGCTCGCTAAAGCTCGCAACATATAAAACTTACTCAACTCGTGTCATAACTTTCATATTAAATAGCCACTCGTGTAAGATCCTCTATATACACCCGGGGGAAAACCTGAATAACTAAGAATGTAGTAGTCTACCCGAATACCCGAATATTTTATGTATACTATGATTGTCTTTTTGAATTTGGTGCTAATACTGTTATATGGAATATGGAATAGTATGGACGACGGCTGAATTATGAATGACGGAGCAGACGCTTGTAATTGAGTACGTGACCAGGTGGTGATCACGTACTTGAATCGGATAAATGAAGCTGCAGCGCGCGAGCAACAACAGCATCCATTTTCGTTTAATTCGACCCAAATACATATGAAAATGGTCGTACCTTATACCATCAACTTCATTATTGTACACACACAAACTCCTAACGAAGGCACAGAAGGTAGGAAAAAATAAGTGACTCCGGATTGTTGTTGTTTCTCGGGATATAACATAACGTCCTCTCTGATCAACTGCTTCGGCATGTTTCTTTAGGTTCGAAAGGTATACCCAAAATGCGAACCGCACACGTGTTCGACAAGAAATAATTTTTATATTTTTTATAAATATTAAAAAATATTATAAAATATTATAAAATAAAATTTATTTTAAAAAAATCGTATTTACGGAGGAGGGGAAATCCAGTGATTGACACCAATTAAAATTCCGAGTTCCAGATCTCTCACGTGAGCACAGTAAAACAGTTGTCGAGCCCGTAGTTTTAGGTGCTCGATCACGGTGCCACATGCAATGATGTTCAATACGCAGTATGCTTGTTGTTGTTTTTCATCTCTCTTTCTCTCATCTGACTATGTCAAGGCTTTATTTTAAAGATGTGTGTGAGGTGCGATATTACTCCCAGCGTTGGAGCGTCAGTGCGTGAAAACGGGGGTTGGGCACGCCTCAGACACTCATTCACTGTCTCACACACTCACCAACGTCTAACTCACGCGCTCACTCACTCATTCACTCACCCAGTCATTCTGTTGTCATTCACTGAATCACTCTAATTTGACAGTTTTCAGAATTGATACTACGTCCATATTTTGCATAAGGGTCCACTTCAACTATTCCGTATTCACTTGTCATTTTTTACCCACATACTTTTCTCCACTCTCTGCCTGTTGCATGGAAATGAGCAAAAATAAAGAAAATCATCGATTTTTCTCTCGCCCAAAGATTTTGGTTGTGTGACATATGGGTGATTTTTGATAAAGTGCACTCGCAACATTCAGAAAATGTTCATTTGGCTATAACTTCAATTGCTCGATTTCTGTGAAAACGACATCGCATGAAATCACCCCATAACGACAAGAACATTAAAAGCTGGCATTTTCAATGAGACACACTTTGAAACTGTTCAGTGCTCACAACCTGTGTTTATGAGTACCTTAACCTACATATTTCCAAATTTGACTATGCGAGCTGTACTCCTATGCAAGTAACGTTTATCGGACTATTTATTTAAATAATGAATATTCCGGGGCTTCAATGCCACGATTTTGTTGATTTAAGAAAATATCCCATGGTCATTCTGGAGGGGAATCTGCGGCTTACTGCTCGGATTTATTGCTCAAATCTTCACATGCTATTGCTATGCCTATATCTTCCCTAGGAGATTCCATTTGCAGAATAAAAGTTATCTCCCCTTACGGAGCTCAGTCGGGTTACTCTGCTCAATGTGCTCACATGAAAACCTCCACTTTCTTCCTGCAGCTGCTCGCGTGTAGTTGTTTTGAAGGAGTTCCTATTATTGCTAGTTTGAGACGTAACCTAGGGCTATTTTCTGAAGTTAACTACTTGCAGTTTATTTGGATCACAATGTCTGATCTTACAGTCCCAGAAAATTCTAAATCTTGCCGTTCTTGTCGGCATTTTTGGTCTGTTTTGGACTCTCGCTCGTCTTGCTTCTCATGCAAAGGACATCTTTATTATCGTCAGGCCACATGTCTGGAGTGCTTCAACTGGGACGACGCTACCTGGAAGAATTATGCCCAGGCTAGGCGTGCGATCTTGTTACGGGCTTCTGAGGATCTTAGTTTATCTGCCGACGAGAGACTTCAAAATGAAATTGCTCTCATCGGGGATTTTAAATTTAATGAAGATCTTCCTAGTTCACGTTTGGAAGTATCTCATCTTCTCAGTCCTACCATGTCACTGTCCTCGTCTATTAGAGTCCCCCTTAGTGGTGTAGTTAGAGAGGTTGAAATTGACAAATTTCCGGACAGTCTAAGTCGTGGTGGTAAGAACTCGTCTGGCGATTCGGGGACTAAGTCCATTTCTTTGTTTGGGACAACAAAGGATCCTGTCTCCAAGTGGCGACCGACCTTTTCTGAGCGATCTTTTGTTATCGGCGAACAAAAGATTTCAGCTTCGCGGGTTTCTACTTCACCCAATCTATTGTCGGATGCCCTTTCACAGTCTAGTACTATGAAAAAGAAAAGGCTTCAACGGATTTCGACTTCGCCTCTGCGATTTAAATCTTCTACATCTGTTTTGTCCAAAACAGCTCCGCGGACTACGGCTATTCGTTCGGACTCTACTGCGACTCTTCGAGTTTCGGGTTCACCACGTCGTTCTTTTACACCTCCTATCGAGGTCGTCAAGATCGACATTCCCGGACTCCATTTCTGGATCATTCTCTTGATCGTTTGTTGTCTGCTTCTCATCGAGGCCCCGACGACTGTTCTCCTGAACGTCGCTCGACTTCGTCTTCTAGTCGGGATTCTTCACTTTCTTCTGACAATTCTGTAGATGTGTCTTCATTATCGTTTGCAGGCAAGATGGCGGCTCTTTTGGCTCTCGTTCCTGAGATGCCCGAACCTACTACTACTCTCTCTTCATCTTCTCGTTCTAGAGTTAAGTGTGCGACAGCGACTTCTTCCGCCATTTCGTCGTCTGATTCGCCGACGACATCCCCTACTTGTGCACCGTCTCCGGCTTGGGCGTCTAATTGTTTTATCTTTGATCATCAGCTGGAGGACGACAACAAGTTTAAGAAACCCACATTTTCGTGTTACCAACTCGATGATGGCGTTCTTCCAGACAAACCTCCTAGACGTGATCGGGATTTGGATCAAGTTTTGAAGATTTCTAAATCGTCTTCCCTTGGGTTCCCCGTCAAGGGTGCCATCAGAGAGTTGCCTCAGAGAGTTGCCTCAGAGAGTTGCCTCAGGCCGAGGACAGCGTCGGTTTCTACAGTCATGTCTTCCTGTTCTGATCAAAAGCGTATGATCATCGACGTCAGGCGGCTCAACGAACTTCACCTGTCACCACCGTCTCATTTCAAGATGACGTCAGTTTCATCGATCCGGGCCCGCATACATCACCAGGATTGGTTGGCCTCCATCGATTCATCCTCGTCATCGGCGTTTCCTACGATTTACCACCGACGGTCGTCGGTTCGAGTGGCAAGTCCTCCCGTTCGGAGTCAACATCGCCCCATGGCTTTTCATCCGTATCACTTCTCCAGTCCTGGCGTTTCTCCATCTACGGGGCATTCATATCGAGGTTTACATAGACGACATCCTCATGTGGGCGGCGGACAAGTCTCTTCTCAACGCTCAGATCCGGTTCACTCTGCTCATTCTGCAACATCTCGGGTTCATTCCTGGTACCAGCACAACTTCGACGTTACATTGGGGCAGTTTTCGACACTCTCCATCAACTGGTACGTCCCCCGGAAGAACGTTGGACCTAAATTCAGACGTTGGTACTAAGGTTTTTGTCATCAACTTCTCAGCCTCTTCAGATTTGGCATAGCCTTCTAGGGCTTCTCACATCCACGCAGGACCTAACTCATTACGGACGTCTCCAAGTTCGGCCGCTGCAGTACCATCTGTCGCCTTATCTTCAGACGTCCTCCCTCAATCCTTTAGTGCCGGTGTTGACGTCTCTACATCCACATCTGATTTGGTGGCAGTCCCGCCACAAAGTCATGCGGGGAGTTCCGTTCCGATCTCCGACTCCGGATTACCATCTCTACACCGATGCTTCCGAGACCGGTTGGGGAGCCCATTTGGACGACCTAGAGGTGTCCGGCAGATGGTCGATGTTGGATGCCAGACTTCATATCAACCCTCTGGAGATGAAGGCAGCCATCCTAGCAGTTCAGTATTGGAGTTGTCGTCTCGTGAATTCGCCGCTAGCCTCACACCGCTGAACCGTCACGGGTTCGAACCCAGCTGGTCCATGTGTGGAAGTTTGCCAGTTACTTGCCGAAGGGCGGTGGTTCTCTCCGGGTACTTCGGCTTCCTCCACCAACCAAACTGACTGTCACCATATGAGTGAAACAAACTTGAGTGTGACATTAAGCCAAATTCCCTCCCTCCCTCCCTCGTGAATTCGTCCATTCTCATCGCAACGGACAACTCTACTGCCATTGCTCACATCAACAAGATGGGTACCACCCGATCTTTCTCAACGTTTCGTCTGGTGTGGGATCTTTTCGATTGGGCTCTGATACATCACTGCCATCTCACTGCTCGCCTGTTCCGGGTCGGCTCAATGTCTTAGCGTATCGCCTTTCTCGTCCCGACACCGTGCTTCAGACCGAATGGCAGCTTCATCCGGAGGTCTTCCATCGCATCACCAGCATTTGGGAGTCCCCCTCGATCGACCTGTTTGCGACGAGGAACAATGCACAGCTCGCTCTCTTCGTCAGTCCGATTCTGGACCCTCGAGCCTTCGCCATCGAGGCTCTATCGATCAGCTGGGACAACTTCCTTGCATATGCCTTCCCTCCCATTGCCCTGCTTCAGGAAGTTCTTCAAAAGATTGCTCAGCACGACTGCGTCATCCTGCTCGTGGTTTCGTGGTGGCCTCGTCGTCCGTGGTTCCTCTTCTCACCGCCCCTACACGACACCTCCCAGTTTGTCCCAGCCTGTTGCGTCAACCGCACGGGATAATCCATCACAACCCGCGGTGGCTCAACTTACACGTCTGCAGACTATCCAGAGTGCACTCACAGTCCAAGGGTTTTCCGCAGAAGTTGCAGAGACGATGGTTTCAGCCAATCGATCTTCTACATCGCAGCTCTATCAATCTAAGTGGGCTTATTTCGTCTCCTGGTGCCGAGAACGGGACATCGATCCCGACACTGCCTCTCCTTCCTCCTTCACCTACATCGAGATAAGAGGTTTCAAATCAGCACCATTGAGGGGTACCGATCAGCTTTGGCTAGGGTTTTACGTCTTTCGACTGGCTTCGACATTAGTCTGAATGACATCTCTTCTCTCCTACGTGCCTTCGCATTACAGTCTCGCCGTACTCGACAACTGTTTCCGAAGTGGGATATTGGAGTGGTTCTTAGTGCTCTTCTTCGTCCACCTTTCGAACCTATACAGTCAGCCTCTATTAAAGCTGTTTCCTACAAGACTGCTTTCCTGTCGGCCTTCGCTTTGGCTTCTAGAGTATCCGAGCTTCACGCCCTGGATAGGAAGTCGTTGACCTGGACGGCAGATTGGTCTCGCATCTCTTCCCGTCCCGTTCCAGAATTCATCGCCACGTTTGCTCAACGTTTGTACTCTATCCCTGCATTAACAGACTTTGTTCGTGGTCTTGATGACGACATCCTGTTATGTCCCGTACGAGCTATACGTCACTACCTCACTCGTACCGACCCTGGTCGGGGATCTCGTCGACTGTTATTCCGGTCTCTTCAGCCATCTGCGGTTCGTGACATCACCAAGAATACTGGGGCTTCTTGGTTGAAGAAGACCATTAAGTGGACATATCAACTCGCCCTTGACGCTCACCCACTTCTGGCCTCTGCTTCTTCCCATGAAAGTCGTGCCATCGCTACATTATGGAAGAACTTATCCTTGGATGACATTGTCCAATCCTGTGCTTGGAGTGCCAATTCAACTTTTACCGACTTCTATCTGAGAGACATATCAGTACAATCAGATAGAGTGACCACACTTGGGTCGCTGGTGGCTGCCCAGCATGTGGTCCAGTAGCTTTTCCGAACAAGGGGGCGGGAGGGGGGGGGGAGACACCGATCATCGCAGCAAGTCGGTCAGTCGACCAACTTACAGCATCATTGCAGCTAGTCACAGCAGTTAGCCAGCAGTCAACTCACAAGACCTCTTGTAAGACCTGACACATCGGTGAGTATTTGCTTTTGGGTATATTTGTGTCAGTATCAAGGTTAAAGTACAGAGAGTTGGCGTAAGACGGCAATTAAGTGGTATAAGATGGTCACCTTTTATTCGAAGTTGCCTGGTATGTACATGACCCTTCTTTCCGTTTTACATTGCTTACCACACGAATACGAGCGCCGCCGGCCAGGGTTCCCTCGCCGGGTAATATTATGCGCCACATCCACGATCACGGTTTCTAAGGACAAGTAATTGGTGGCCACATTCACAATCTGTTACTGATTTACTCCACGAGTATCCACAGCGTCAGCGACCCGGGTTCCCTCTGTTAAGTATTTAGTGTGCCACGTCCGTGATCATCTCAGCTGTTACTCTGCTAAACTACAGGAACTACAACAAGGCCGAGGTCCCTATCTCCATCTGTTGGTAGTGTGGCATAGCAATAGCAGGTGAATATTTGAGCAATAAATATTAAACCTTTATAATCAATGTTATCATATATTATCAAATCAAACCTGCTATTGCTTTGATTGCCCACCCATCCTACCCCTCACTCTACGGCCTTGCATAGACACACACTACCGGCTGCAGTAGTAAGAAAGAGGTTTCATGTGAGCACATGACGCAGTAACCCGACTGAGCTCCCCAAGGGGAGATAACTTTTATTCTGCAAATGGAATCTCCTACGGAAGATATAAGCATAGCAATAGCAGGTTTGATTTGATAATAAATAGTAACATTGATTATAAATGTTTAATTTTACTCTCTGTGACCATGGGAAGGTAACCTCCGACCCAGGCAGATCAATCATGCTCCGCCCACTACACTCTATCACCCACGGTATTCCCCACACCCACATGCACGACCCATTTAAATCCAGGATGACTCATCTATGCACACACTCCAGTGCACATTTAAAATGGCATCTTTCTGTACTACTCATCGACTGTGCATGTTTACTGTAACGTCATTTCTAGTCAAAACAAATAGCAGTCGACACCACCAGATCTTCATGACGATTGCCTGCACGACATATTTAGATCAAAGATGGTCCCAAATCGCCCAAACACGCCCCTGCAAAAAGTGTCATTTTTCTGTACTACTACTCGACTGCGCTTTCATACCATTGCGTCACTTCCAAGAATGCTTCAAGGCGACGCCCTGCACGCTAGATTTGGACCAGGACAAAAGATCAAAGGCTGGCATTTTCAGTGAGACAAACTTTGAAACGACCTACCTTGATAAGTGCGTCAACGTTTGTTTCAAAATTGACTATGCCGGTGTGGTGGATAAGAGTATCCTGGGGATTACTGCCCCTTTTCATATCCTTTTCTATTGCAACTGAGGACGAAGACTTTTCTCCAATGTGAAAAAATTTGTCCTAGCTGGGTTAAAAGATAGAAGCCGGACACTCGTAGCCACCGTAAATTCTTAGCCTCCACACCTGTCAGCTGTACTCTTTAGTGATATTTACCGGACTATTTAATTGAATAATGAATATTCCACGATTTTGTTTATTTAAGAAAATATCCCACGGCCATTCTTTTGGAATCTGCGGTTTACTGTTCAGTGCCGATGGGGGAGGGGGACTGCCAGGCTAGGCAGACCCATCCTGCGCTGCCCACTACACCCTATCACCCACGGTATACCGCATAGCCACTTGCACGGCCCATTTAGACCCAGGATGGCCCACCTCTCGCCGACACACGCCCCTGTGCACAATTAAAATGCTATCTTTTTCTACTACTCCTCGACTGTAGATGTAGACTGCAAACTTCGCATGCACGGTGTCCCGGAATTCGCGTAACCAGAAGTGACATCATCACTGTAAATGAGGCCGATCTTATCTCCCCGACCACAATCCGACTAGATTTGCACTTTCCCTAATAGTCCTCACGATCTGCGCATACTGTTGGCCATAGCATAACCTACGACCAATCCAGAAGACGCGCGCGTCACATCGAGTCAATATCATATTCATGGTCTAATTGGGGAAAGAGTAACACACGCAGTCACATAATGAATATTTCTTATACACCGACATTCCACTTTAGGCACATAGGCAATGAACAGTTGATATGAAAGTTTTCAACTAAACTCGATATATTGGAAATTAAACGTATTTCAATTTGATGACCAGATGAGCTCATCATATCTCGCTGTAACTCACAAAGGCTGTTGATCAATTGCTCATTTAAATATTAACCAGATTCTCATTTAGCATTCATGAAGACAGCCTGAGGTGCATGAGTGTAGAGTTTAAGCTTTCGGTGATGTGTTATTAATAACAGGGCCCTACTGAACGCGTTCTAGAAGGCGTTGTTTGGAAGCGCTGCTCGTTGGAAGGGGTCGAAGAATATGGCATTGGGTCGAGTAGATGGCAGGTCGTTCAGAGGACGAGGCTATTTTTGGCGATGAGTCAAAGAAAGGACATTGGGTTGAACAGGTGGCTCTGGGTTGTCCAGCGGACGAGGTTATTTTCGGCGATGAGTCAGGGGGAAGGGCACGGGGTCTGGGGGACGAGCTTTGGTCGTGTAACTTAAGATTGGCACGCAGTTGAAGGGGATACTAGTTTGAGGCGTGATGAGAGACAAAAAGAGTGATATGAACGCTGTGTTGTCAACACCGGCGAATTCGAAAAACCATTACATTCTAATCATCAGACCTATATAAACGTGTATCTACAACTACCTCTCGCATTATTTCAAACCAGAAAAGACTTGAATCAAGGGTATTCTTCCATACAATAAGGCGCTGGTCGATCTACAACAACGCAATGTTGAAGATGGAATAATTAACAATGTATGTTTGTAAATACTCGGTGATTATACAAAAGACGTTGCGATTGATTTATTTCCCAGACCCTGAACATGGCACAAGAGCAGCATGATATACAAAAATATGCACTCATACTTGACGACAGTGTATGTGACGTAATATATATATAACAGATATACAAATACTAGTATCACATAACTTACGATGGCAGGTTAATCTAAGTATCAGTTCTGCTCTGTGTGGACAAAGCAAAGATAACTCGTGACTGGCAGTGATCGACTTCCATGAACTATCAAACACAGGCACACGACAAGAGGTTCGGCTTACACCCCGACCGTCATTTCGGATTACCCTTTAACAATAGAATGTAAGTATGGTGGCCATAAGTGGAATGTGGTAAAAACCCATCGTTTGTTTCTTTGTCAAAAGTGTGGCACGGGGATAGGGAGAACCAATGGGGTTTCACCAATAGAGAGCCCAGGAACCGGGCATTCCCTTTAGCGTAGTATAGGATAACCGCGCGTACGCGCAGAGTAGGATAAAAACGCATTAGGGTCGTATCGAAAGGTGTGGTGCGGTGGTGTAGGAATATCTATATACATTTTTACAGCCCGTATAGATTGAACGATCAGAAGTCTCCAATAATGTCGCGAGATATACGTTCACGAATTATTACCTGCCGATAACGCCCGTCTTAAACGCGGTAACGCCATAACGACTTTACGTCCTTCTCAACGCCGTAACGTCATTTATTGACGCTCTTTGACGCCAGAGAGAGCGAGAGAGAATCCAACAAGGGTTGCGTTTTCGTTAAAGTTTATTGCCCCCGCCCCCCATGTTACATCATACCCAAGCTCGAGGAGCCGCTCTAGCCACATTTATGAGTCATAAAACTACAGCGACATCAGCCTTAATCGCACTCTCGTTATTGTCCGCCATCCTCGTCGTAAATTGAAACGCCTTCCTCGTCGTACATCTTCGGCCATCTCTGTCCTCTTTCAAAGAATACATCATCGTTTCGCATCAGAGTCGCTTTCTTCCAGTTCGGGATACTGTAACGGCAACATGTCATGGAACAGCTGTTTTAGCACCTCTGTGAGCGGTAGTTTCATGTTCTCTTACGTTTGGTCTTCATGATGGACCTGTGCATAAGATCTCTCTTAACATCAAGAGAAATCGAGGTTTATTTTTCATAGAGCGCCATGGCACATTTTATGATTTTGGGTTGTAATTTGATTTACGCATTCTGTAAGGCCTCTTCATCATGTCCTCTTGCCTGAATAGCAACGACGTGGGTATCAATAGACGTATCGACAATGCGGTCCCAAAACGACGGGCCCTTACCGTCCATGTCTGGATGGCTCAAGCTTTCGCTTTTCTGGTACGAGATAATACTGTCCGCGTTCGAGTACGAACTTTCATCGTGTTCTCAGTATCAGTATCAATGGGCAAACTCTCAGTTTCTACTTTAGAGAGAGGGATTCATAGACGTCCATTCTTACTACCGTTAAACGGTAGTAAGAAAATGTCAAAAACTGAATACAGACAGTAAAAAACTCAAAAGTGTACGTTTTGGGCAAGAAATACTCAATATTTTTGACGAAAACTCAATCCTCGAAATGTGCAAATTATTTCAATGATGTGAAATCCATCGCCGATCCTTCGACAATCTGGCTTCGAATGTTTGGGGATTTTCAGTTCTAGAAATAATTGCCAAAGTTTTGCCAATAACACGCTTGATACAGAAAGCGGAAGTAAACTCAGGTGTGAGACATGCGCAGATCACGATGACGACGATATAACGACAGGGTCTCGACTACAGTCATAGGGCGCACACAGTCTGCGACACGTACTTTACAACAGAAGATTGGCTAACACAAATCAAGCGCTCCCATTGGTCGCTGATTGACAGGAAATCTGTACAACCTGTGAAGAGCAACTCTGCAGCCCAACATGAACTTGAGCAAGAGACTACATAGACACGACAAACTCCACGTGCTTTCTGTTTCAGTTGGCGGGACGACGGGAATACGAGAACAAATTTACCATGTGGTTTTCTTCGCTGATAGTAGTGCGATACACTTTGAAATAAAACTACCGGCTGTGTTGTAAAGTTAAAATTTGAAAAGAAAACGCTTTTCATTGACGTACATGACAGAAGGAGCTTATGCGGAGTCCAGTTTTCGTTTTTATACTTTCGTAATTTGTGAATCTCCAAAGACTGACCTGTCAGTATTCACCATCACACAAACTATATTCAGATTATGGTCGAAATATTGCTAAATGCCTGGACCAAAATGATTTAATAATAAAAAATACACTGTTTTATTATAATTATAAAACTTTTTTAATCGTTGTAAGGACGAAAACAGGAATCTTGAATAAAGTGGCGACAGAGTCCATTTAACCCAGGTTCTGGCGGTTGCTTACATTGATGACATCCAGCATTTTGTTAAATTCTGCGTTACCTTTTCACGTAACCTTTGGGTAACGCAGTCAAGTTTAGCGTAACCTAACCAATAGGTTACACACCTGCAGTACCCGTAACCTTTTTGGGGGTTACGCAATAATCTCTAATGTCATGGCCTGTACCATTGGACTAGATTCTTTTCCATCACACAATGTTTTTAATTTATGTCCAAATTTAATGTCTTCATTATATTTCTCAAGTTAAACATTAACCAACAGAAAACTTCTTAAAATTTTATTTCAGTATTTCATTATAAATATCTATGATACGTAAGAACTAAATAAAACACGTTACCAGCTTCACCTGAATGCGTTATTAACGTTTAATTATATTTGGATTTTACAGTGAAATGTATCAGAGGTGAAGTGTGCCAGACCTGTTGACAGTTTGTGGGTTTATGTGGTGTTTGACTTCAGTATTACAGAAATTATTTGTTAATATCTTAATTGGTAGGGTGGTAAAAATATCCAAAAAACTCAATATCAGCTTGTGGATGGGCCGTAAAAACTTGGAAAAACTCAATTTGAGCATAAAAAAAACTCAATATTTTGTATTGGGTAGTAAAAATTTGGACTTCTATGGATATTGACGTCTTCGGCATTGGCTTCTTGCGCCTCTGTGTCTTCATACCCGTGTATAGTCGTAGTGTCTGGTGAACGCGTTCGCAATCAAAACATGTGCAACCCATGTTGACGGTTGACCGTCGACTGTGCACGTCTTTGGGATACGCTTGCTTTCATGAACGTAAGACAATGACGCCCGCCAACGCCTAGCTTAGCGCTTCAACGCCCCTTGGTGAAATAGCTCAGAAGCTCTAACGGGTCTAGATAGGACGTTAAGGGCGTAGAATATAATTGTTTACACTCTCAGGCTTGCTTTTTTTATTGTCTTATTTACTCTCGTTCATCTTTCTCTGTACAATATGCCTCTCTCTTTGGATGTGAATTGCAAGTCGAATAAGCGCACCCACAATGTGTAATAATTGTGGCTACTGCAAATTAGGCGCAAGTTAATAGGTATTAAACTACGTTTACACTTTCGCCCGTTTTAAGGCAGAACTCACATTAAGTCGTATTTTAGAACGGTTAACAGCCTACCGAAATAGGACCTTTGCATACGTGGCAAAGACAGGTACAAGGTCTCTGACAATTCTACCTATCAAATGTTGATACATTGTGAACGACACATGTGGTCTGACTCAAGCGTTTTTTGTATCCATCCGGTTTTAGAACGTTTGTAAACCAATATAGTCAGTCTGTATCTACCCTCCGAGCACAAGGTCAATGGTCAAAGCATGTGCGTGAATTGATGACTGACAATGCCTCAAGGCGTTAAGTTAGGGCGTTAAGGCGCAACGACAGGCGTTAAGATAGGGCGTTAAGGTGTAAAATAGGGCGTTAAGATGTTAAGATAGGGCGTTAAGGAGCAACTGCGGGCGCTAAGATAGGCGTTAAGGCGTTGAGACAGGCATTGAGGCGTTAAGATAGGACGTTAAGGCGTAAGGACGGGCGTTGACGG
Source organism: Hanleya hanleyi (assembly GCA_036873755.1). Taxonomy (NCBI): domain Eukaryota; kingdom Metazoa; phylum Mollusca; class Polyplacophora; order Lepidopleurida; family Hanleyidae; genus Hanleya; species Hanleya hanleyi. The sequence continues at coordinate 30,345 of JAVTVY010010963.1, read as the reverse complement.
GCGTCAATGGATTCTATGATTTAGTGTCAATTCCATGGCATATCTAGACCATCTTGTTTGAGTGAGAATTTCAAATGAGAATGACAACTTGTCACATGTATCTCGACATTTAAGTATACAGTTAGTCTTTTTTTCACAAAAAAAATTGGAATATCTCTCATTTGGGGGAGATATAATGCCCAGGAGTGAAGTCGACATGCTAGTGTCGGTATTTCAGCATTCCAGGTTCGATCCATTTTCTACACACTCGAACTATCATAGCCCGACACTAATCCGTATTGACATATGGATTTACACCGCTAAAATGACCCGAGATATCCCCCTAGCGAGAGCTTAATATTTCAAGGTAAGAAGCCGTATCGACAAGCCGTAATTGAAATCTCTAAACATTCCATGTAAAAATAGTTCAATCACCAAAGACATTTTGGGCATATCACAGGTGATATAAGCTCATTTTGTACTAATGCAATTCCGTATCTATACCAATTGATGACTCTTCAAATAGACGATTTGGTCAATAGAGGATTTGGTCGGACACGATTCCGTAATGGTCTCCAGATGGTTGGGACTTTTTCAGCTTTTCTTAAAGCAATAACAGTGGATAACAACATCTCATTTGGTCGGAGCCGATTAGTAGAATAGAAATCTACTTGTTCGACAAATATTGTCTTGTCTTGGACCCAGGTGTTCTGTGACGTCAGTACATACCACATACCCGTAGCAATACCTACCGATTGTTACGAGACAGTTGATCGGGGGAAGGCTTTTCTCGTATTCTAACATGTATTACAACTTTTTGAGAAAGAAAAAAAAAAAACGATGGATTTTAATCGCATACCCCAAATGGTCGCCATATTCACATTCTATTGTTTACGGCGGGTGGTTGGGTGGGTTCAGGTTCCTGTTGCTTCCATGCATATTGCTGAGAAGCAACAGGAACTTGATAATGTGAAGTCTAGCACTGTAATATCACTTGCCTTTATTGCACCATGTAAGCTAGCTCTGGTATAGCCTTGTTCTATACTACGTGAGAACAACGCTATGGCTGTAAACCAGTCACCAGATGGAGTTGTTGGGAAAATGCTGTACGGGCAATATTTGCCGAACAAATTGACCATAACCAATAAAATAATTCGATTCTATGTCCACTTACCTTTCATAAAAACACCTTGTTTATCAGCGACTGCCCATTTTTAGTTTTACAAGACGTCTAAACACGTACGAGGGGGATAAAACTGTCCGCATCGCCGTTATGCGTGTAGTGTTTATCGCGAGTTGTTGTGGCGCGTAATCAGCGTTCTGATCGATGCAAGATGGCGGCGATGTGGACAGTTTTACCCCCCTCGTCCGAGTTTAGATCTCTTGCCAAGCTAAAAATGGACAGTCGCTGATAAACAAGGTGTTTTTATGAAAGGTAAGTGGACATAGAATCGAATTATTTTATTGGTTATGGTCAATTGGTTCGGCAAATATTGCCCGTACAGCATTTTCCCAACAACTCCATCTGGTGACTGGTTTACAGCCATAGCGTTGTTCTCACGTAGTATGGAACAAGGCTATACCAGAGCTACATGTAAGCGTCCTGTTTGTGTCTTGTGCACTGTCCTCAGTGTTTTATAGGGTGGATGGAGGGTGGATGGTTCCATGCTGCTTCAAAGATTTCTTCTTTGAAGTAGCAGGAACACAACTGGGCTGGGTGGTGCTTAGTTGGCTCGTCGTGATATAGCTGAAATATTGTTGAAAGCGACGTTAAATTCTATTCACTCACTCACTCACTCTATTGTTTACGGGTAATCCAAAATGACGATCGGGGTGTAAGCCGAGCCTCCTGTTGTGTGCCTGTATGCGATCGTTTATGGAAGTCGATCACTTCCAGCCACGAGTTACCATTGCTATGTTCACACAGAACAGAACTAATAGTTAGATTAACCTGTCATATCCTCCGGAGAGGGTACATAAGTATGTTATCCGATAAGAGTATCTGTATACATTACGTCATATACAATGTCGTCATGTATGAAAACGTATGAATGTCGTTACGAGAAAAAAATGTCCGCTTATCGTCCACTGTACGTGATTTAACTCCGACTTCTGCTCGACCCCGTGCCCTTCTCACTGACTCATCGCCGAAAATAGCCTCGTCCTCTAGACAACCCGGGCCACGTGCTCAAACCAATGCCCTTTCGCTGACTGATCGCCGAAAATACCCTCGTCCTCTGAAAACCGCACACCTGCTCAACCCAATGCACTTTTCTTCGACCCCTTCCAAAAGAGGAGCGCTTCCAAACAACAGCCTTCTAGAACGCTTTCAACAGGGTTCTTCTAAGATGTTTTTAGGCGCGTTGTGGGGGGAGGGGTCACCAATCCCATTTTGTTACAACATCCACGATTATGACCCTTAAGACGATAGTGGAGTCATTTCAGTTTCGACAGTCAGATGATCGTATTTGAGCAAATCACGTTTGCTCATATCAAAGTAAAACAAAATTTGTTGACAGTATCTGAAGAATAAATGCTGGAAATCTACTAATGGCCGAAAACAACTGGGTCTGTTGTTGTTGATATTGTTTGACATTAGTCTTGAAAAGTTGCTATATATCAAAATTATTATGTATTATTGAGGGTCTTATGACTGTATATAAGGTTACTTTTTGAATGATGAATGGGCTGTCTGTAGATTAGAAGATAATTTGAAGGAGGTAGGCCTAGCAACAACTGACGTGTTCACGGTTTCTTTTTCAGGACAAGTTGCCATCTATAGAGGAGTGCTAGGGGTATTGGCGTTACAAGTGTGCCTGAAATCTAAGGTAACTGGTAGACGTTATAAGCAACCATCAAAAGTCGTATGTGATCACCAGGAAGCTGAGGTCGCGCTGATTAAACAGATGCTGGCCATTGCAAGATAGTAGTCTGCGAAACATCCGTACCGGTGACGGCCCTTCTGTCTCGACACACATTCTTATTGCCTGGAGTAACTGTCACAATGCATATATATAGAGCAGTCAAGACTGTTGCCAACAAAATCCTGTTAATTATATGTTTGGTAATATTTATGAAAATGTACTTTATGCAGAATTATATACAGTACACCAAGCTTGATACAAGTTCAATTATCAAGGCGAAAAGCCGCAAATTATTGGTAACAGACGACAGTGTTCTCTCAAGAATACAATATAACAGATATCTACAGCTGAGGGAAAAGTATCGCAATAGAATTGCCGCCTCATCCAGGGTGACATTTGGTCCCCGCGATCAACATATTGACACAGGAAGACCAATTGAAACCATACTTAAAGATATTCCCGGCTTTACTAACCATTCCAGTCAACCCAAGTTGATTTTGCTGTGGACCACATTTTATGGCAATGAACACTGGGTACCACAAACGAACTTTAAATATTGTCAAGGCATTATCCCGTGCAACGTAACAACAAACAAAGCGGAGATAAGTCGCAGTGACGGAATTCTGATCCATCCACGTGACCTGGAAAATCTGAGCAGAAATGCTTTGCCAACTTTTAGACTACCTCACCAAAGATGGATTTACTTTATTCAGGAACCCCCGTGGGCTGTCGGTATCAATGTTCGCGATTTTAATGGAATCTTCAATTGGACCGCTACGTACAGACGAGATGCCGAATTCAACTTTGGATATGGAGGGCGGAAAAAGAGCGGCAATGTCCTTCCAATTCGCTCATACCGAAAATACTTTAGAGATACCTTGGAAACTAAGACAAAGTTGGTGGCTGCAAGAATTAGTAACTGTGATGCGATCCGAAGCAATCGTTTGAGCTATATCAAAGAATTAGGTAAACATGTCAAGGTTGTATTTTATGGCAAATGCGGCGACCACGAATGCAACGAGCCTGGAGACACCGGCTGTAAGAAAGAAATGGCACAATACAAATTCTTTCTGGCATTTGAAAACAGCAATTGTCGTAACTATATCACAGAGAAAATCTGGCGCGCTTTGGTGGACTGGAAGTCCGTTCCCGTGGTAATGGGAGGTTCCGATCCAAGCGATTATGAAGACGGCGTTCCCCCGAACTCCTACATTCACGTGGATGGTTTCGATTCACCCAAAGAGCTTGCCGAGTATTTGAAATTACTGGACAAAAATGATACTCTGTACGAGCGTTACTTCAGATGGGTTCGAAAATATGATACGGAACCGGAAAATGGATGGTGCCAGATGTGTCGGTCGCTGTATGACAGAACTCTGCCAATACAAACTTACCGAAATTTCTCAGGCTGGTATAACGAAGACATATGTAAACAACCCGAATAATTACTGAATTGGCGCGTTATATCAGATTAACGAGAAGAAACATGTCTGACTGTTAGATTCACTTCGTAATGTATATCTGTTTTGTTATTGTTTGTCGTTTTTCATACTGTTTGTCGTTTTTCATATTGTTTATTGTTGAGCCGTTGAAGCAGAAATAAACACTTATTAATATTGCTGATGCAAACATTTTTGCTATCACTGACTACAGAAGCGGCATAATTGCTTGTGGTCCGTTAACTGCATAAAGTCACATTGAAATATTTGGTTACATGCATGCGTTTCCGGGACAAGCGTCTCGAGTGAGGAAGAGAATGGTATGAAGTGTTTGTCTCCGAACCATCCTCGCCAGCCAGTGTATCGATCGAACTGTAAGGATCGATAGCCTACACTGGCTTGGTTATTTAACCATACCAGTTCTAGATATAAATAGATCAAGTGTTTCCTCTAAATCAAATCTATCGGTAAACGCGCTAAGCTAGCTGATTATGCCAATCCGCAGCGAGGTATGGGATGTGACCGGTTTGAATTTCATTGCTGGCCAAACTACTTTGATGTCGCGCTGAAATCAACATCGGAAGTCAAAGCAAAAATCGCAGGCTTCAAAACAAGCGCGGGGGATGAAATGTACGAGATCATATAATAGAGGCATCGACTCAAGAGCTCATTTAAATCACCAAAAATGTCCAGGTAAACCCTCTGCGAGAATTTAGGATTTAGCCTACCTGGACTTGCGAAGAGGTCTCAGATCCGGCATCTCTTTTCTATATTTACTATAGGTGTGGATACAGAGAATCTGCCGATACCCCATTCTCGATCCCTGTGCGTGCGATGAATCGGATAATCTAACTTTTAAGCAGGCCACACACCAATCTAGGTAAACCAAGATGGTAAATCAGGGAAATACTATCTAGACGTAACGCTATGAAAACTTCGTGCGAAATGTTCGCCGATATTCTACGACATCCCATAATAAAGCCGATCACGACAATTTTCACCTTTTCTCTCCGCTCTCCATCTGCACAAGTCCAGGTAATCCCTAAATACTCGCAGAGGGTTTACCTGGACCTTTTTGGTGATTCGGATGAGTTCTCAAGTCGTTGCCTCTATTATACAATCTCGTACATTTCATCCCCATCGGTTGTTTTGAATTAGCTTAAGCCTGCGGTTTTCGCTTTGACACCCGATGTCGATATCAAAGGTTGTCTGGTCGACGATGAAATTCAAACCAGTCAAAACTCAAATCTCTCTGTGGATTGGCCTGATGAGCTGCTTCAGAGCGCTTATATGGTTCGGTTTAGTTGAAACCCCTCGAGCTATTTATATCCAGAACTTCTACCGATAACTAACCAAGCCAGTGTATCGATCGTAACCTATCGATTGATACACTGGCTCGCGAGGTTGTTCGCTCTCTGGCAATTGTGGTATCCTGAGAATTATCCCCCTTTTACCATATTGCGATATATGATGTAATAGACTAATAATTGGGAGGACTGGACAGGAGTCCAGAGGTTGGTAACCATGATGTAATTACGTGTTCATGTATCAGAATATACACTCCTCATTTATCGGACCAATTTGACCTGTTTTCTCTATCCATCGGGTACTCTGCTTATTACGACATTTGGCGACGAGATACAACGAACTTTTTCGTGGGACTTTAGTGGCTGATTCGTTCATTGATTCCAAGATGAATACGATGCCACCACCTCCGACATTTCTGGCCTCTCCTGGGTCACCGACCATGCCGTGGAGAAATTGGTCTGAATCTTTCGAGACTTACCTGCTAGCCATAGCGGCTAATGAATTTTCCGAAGCCCGGAAAAGGCAATCCTGCTACATTGCCTTGGCGCAGAAGGACAGCGTATCTTCCAGACTTTACCACCAGCCGTGGACGCAACCATCCAAAGTGAGTACACGTTAGCACTTCTGACTGCGCCACCATTTTGAGCCCAAAGTGAATGTGGTGGCTGAACGATATAGGTTCCAAAAACGGGCACAACAAACTCAGGAAACAAATGACCAGTATATTGCTGCTCTGCGTGAGCCAGTCATTAACTGTAATTTTGGAGCCCTCCAGGACGAAATGTTACGGGACCAGTTGGTCGAGAAAACCAATAGTCCCCTTGTACGTAAACGACTTGAAACTACAAACCGCGGTTGACACTGCTCGCCGCGCTGTAAATACTGTGCAGTCTGACTTCTATATCAAAGAGGAGAAAACAAGGACAGAGACTAAATACGAATTTCGGGACAGAGGGCAAATTATCCTGTTTCCCGCTGTGGTTCAAACGACCGATGTCCAGCCAGAAATGCTACATGCAGCGCGTGTTCCAGACATGGACATTTCCATACAGTGTGCAACAAGTGAGAAATGACTACATTGTAGTCAAAACCTGCGGCAGTGGCAATAATACAGTGAAAGACATATCAGCGGAGGTAGTGGTAATTGTAGAATAAAGCGCCATCTGCCAGTGTTTTCATGCCAAGGGAAGTAATTTTCAACTTGCAACCCACAATTGTAGGAATTGCGTAATAGTTCTGATACCATATATATATATATATTCACTTTCCCCGTTCAAAATCCGACGATTTTGACTGGTCCGTGTCGTCTAAACTGAATTGACAGACGAACTCACAATGATCGCTTTTAGACGAGCGGCCGGGACCCTGTTTTGGGGAATAAAATGCACCCCCCATACACAGAGGCAAACTATATATCATTTGAAAGCTTAGACTCTCTTCTTTCAGATGAGGTAGGATGTAGCGGTGAAAACTATTGCCGTATGCTAGAAAAATTAGGAAATACAAGAACCATTGGATTGCATCTATCTACTTTTAAAATGGGGGTATGCGTATTAAAATGACTATATCTTCACTCGTACCAGGCATAGGGAAAAATGGTTGGTGTCAATTGATTACGCAAAGTTTCTTCAATCGTCTAATATCAAAAAGTATTTTGACGGCATTGACCTGTGATGTCACAGAGGGGCCATCTCCAAAATACCATTAAATTGCGTCAAACGCACTAAAAACTATGTTAAAAGTTTTTTTGTGGGTAAAATACTTCATTGCTAAATGGCCAAAATGGTTCTAATGTCGAATTTAGTCATCGGTCAAATACTTCGGCAAAGATTTGGTGCGATTACCTTTTAAATCCTCAATTTAATGAGCGTCATTCACCATGGTATATTAGGTAAAAACACCAACTACTGCATTAGAGAACGGGTTTCTCGGATGTCAGCCACCAAAAATAAATTAGTACCGTGATTTAGACATTCAGAGTCATTTGACGCCGTAGCTGTATATTGTTTTGTCAAACGTAAAAATTAGTTTAGAATTGTAATAGGGGATCGTTTCAAAATATCCACAAAACATACGGGAAGACGCAGAGTGGCACAAAATTACAAAATTGGCGAAGAGTGCTGTGAGCATCAGTTTTTACATGAATTATTTATCTAATTTTCTGACGGCATTAAATAGATCACTGCAATACAAGAACTTATCTATAAACATACCCACTCTCCTGGTATTTCCCGACCCCACAACAGCATGAGTACAGGAGTTTTATTATAACATCACTATATTAGACGAGCGGCGTTTTGCAAAAAAAAACCGCCTTATTTTAGGAGTAAAATGCACCTGCTCCTCCGTACACACGGCCACATCCTATGTCATTTGAAAGCTTATTTAATGTACATTTTGTTAGACCGGATGTGGCTTTGAAATATATTGCCGTAAGGTAAAAAAAATCATTCAAACGAACCAGTATCCAGTCTTATCGTCACGAAAAAAAAGGGGTGGGTTTGCTCCAGTGTTAATAACTTTATTCATTTTACACCAATGCGCAGTAGTGAGGTAGCAATTCTCTTTCCATTAAACAGGGAATCGATTCATAAGTTTTGTTAAAGTGAACGTAAAGGCTGAGGCAACATGCACTCTGTGGGAAAGAGCTACATTGAAATACTGAAATAGCAGCAACAAATATTTTTGGGGATTTTTTTGCACCGAGTACGAACGAAATTATCTCCGTTGTATTATTGTTCCCCGGCTGCCGCCATGCTGGCTATCTCACTCAGAGCAGTGACGTTGTATCACCTTGGAGCTCTGTATTCGTGGAGTTAGAAAGCGCAGAAAGCATGTAAACATAGCGACGCACGAGGAGGCTAGCCTGACTTCAAGTTCTGACGAAGAGACATATGAAGGTTTGCAGGGTTACCAGTTTGAACCAAAACGCTCCGATGTCGACGAAAGTAGTGAGTAGTTCATCGAACGTTTCAGGTCAGTAAACACTTGCTGGAGACACGCAACACAATCAAAACACGCTTGAAACAGCCGAGCTCTCCACCACCGCAATTACAATTCGTGCTACAGCGATGCCAAAACAAAGTGATACTACGTCACAGGAAAATATCACGTGCTCCGTACAAGCGTTTTCATTGGCGCAAGGCTAATCAATAAACTGATATGGCCGACTCCAGTCGCTCGTTGCATCAGTCAATAATTCCCGTGTTTGGAAAAAAAATTTTGGAAGGGAAAAAATCACAAAAAATATTTGTTGCTGCCAAATGATACTTTTAATATAGTTCTTCCACACAGTGCGTGTGTTGTCGCAGCCTTTACGTTCACTTTAAGCTATCATGCATCATGACGTCACTCGGGAGTCCTCTCCAAATTCCCAATGAAATATTTTCTAAACACACAATTACGGTTTCTAATTACTAAGTTATTCAATGTAATGAAAATCACATAATTGTGTCGAGTTATTGCCACCGGTACTGTATATCATTGCATGAAAAGTACAGGCTATATAAGGTTTCTCACTACCATAGAGAATAGAATATGTGAACAGAAAGTATATATCTGTCAAAATTATACATTTTCAATAAATACCTTGCCACTCTTTTCCACGCAGCAAGTCAATACCAAGACATGGCTTGTTCCTTCTATATAAATGATTAACTATTTCATTCTTAGGAAATATAATCTCATCTGACATGTTTGGCTAAGCCTTTTCGAAGGTTGCTAATTTTATTAATTTCTTTTCTTTAAAATCAAATTCTGCAAACAAGAAACATTTCTAGTCGGTATCTATGGATATCTTCCGATACTCAATTCGCGAATATGTTTGTCACTAAGTCATTCCGAAGGTGATTCAAGTGCGAAATTTCGGGGCTAGTTCACTAAACATGGTCTGTGTGTAAGAGAATGATGTCGAATTCTCGTTATTATCTTTTGATACATCAAATTGTTGCATTCGCGAAAATGACTGCCTAGGTAAAGTCAATGTGAAAGGTATCAAAATCAAACTCAAAAAACCCTCCATGAAAACAAAGGCCCTAGCTTTTGCAAACGAGTTCAAATAGATCGTTTTTATGGTCAGTATCAGCTATATAAGTAGTATATATAGTGCATTTAAACCCTTATTTTGCCGGGGGAGATAACTCTTCCATCCACCAGGGGGCGCCACCAGATCAAGAGACCAAAAACTACCTCCAACACAGAAGAGTTCCAAGCTAGGGGGAGGTAACTCTGGGTGACTATAGTTCCGGCAAAGGGCCCCTGGGCATGTATTCTTCCGCGGTGATGCGGTCTGGCGGTAATGCGGTCGCGGGAAAAAGCTTCCGCGGAGGAAAAGTAGTCCCCAGACTTCAAATACGCTGCATGGTCCGATTGGGTCGAGTGAGGTATCAAAGTGAAGCATTCGTGAAGGGGCTTCCAGTCATGGGTGGGTGCATGTAAAATTAGGATTTTTTCCCGAAACTAAGAAAAGCGGAACACGGACTTTACCCCTAAAATAGGGGAAAACACCTATCAAACCTAGCCAAAAGGGCTAATATCGGTACCCGGGCTTATTGGGACCTGCCTATCCAGTCAATGGGGTGGGTGCATGTAAAATTAGGATTTTTTCCCGAAACTATAAAAAGCGGAACACGGACTTTACCCCTAAAATAGGGGAAAACCCCTATCAACCCTAGCCAAAAGGGCTGATATCGGTCCCCGGGCTTATCGGGGCCTGTCTATCAAGTCAATAGGGTGGGTGCATGTAAAATTAGGATTGTTTTCCGAAAATATAAAAAGCGGAACTCGAACTTTACCCCTACAATAGGGGTCTGTATTATACAATATAAGAGAAAATGCCTGTATGGGGTATGGGGATGGTCATTTTTTTTTCGTGGGCTTTACTATGGGTCGTTTTTCTCGTCTCACCAAGGAAAACACGATGGGAGGGGTCCCGGAGCGAAGCGGTGAAAATGCACCGAGGTCTGTATATAGGCCTATAGGCTAGCTGTGAGGGGTATAGGTCCAACCTGGGAAATTCACACACACGTTCATTGTGATATGGGTTGTTTGGTCTTGTTTTTCTCGTCTCGTCATTTAGAACACGATGGGAAGGGTCTCGGAGCGAAACGGTGAAATTTTTGGAAAAAGTTCACCGACGTTTCTTCCGGGTTTCACTAAAACTACCTTCGAACACAGAAGAGTTCCAATGTTCCCCTTAGACGTAGGACCCGGCCCGGCCCCGCAGCGCGCGCGGGTTATCCGGCCGCAGCGCGCGCGCGGGGTTATCCGGAAGTGCGCGGCATCACCGGAAGTGCGCGGATCAATGTCGGGTCAAAAGGTCACATCCAGGTCAAAAGGTCAAAGGTCTCCCTTTCGGCAAGGTTCGGCAACAATGTTGCGGCATAGATATACAGAGCTTGAACCCAAAAAAGGGGATTGTAAATTAATCTGGGAAGGATGGGCAGTTCCATTTGGACCAATCAGCGGTCGAGAAAAAGAGCCAATGAGCGATCGATAAGAGAACCAATGGACGGGTACTAGAATTTCGCTCACGGCTGCGCCTACACCCGGGTACTAGGATGCTTTCGCCTACGCCCGCGCCTACGTCCGGGTACTTCTATGTAGGTGTATAAAAGTGGGAATATTTAGGGCATTGCTGCATTCATTGGCCTATTTATCCTCATTTTGTGCTTAAGCTTTGACTAGTGAAATCTCATGTTAAATGAAATCCTATACAAAATAACATTACACTACCTAACAATCACGAACTTTCACGAAGGGCCGTCACAGGGCGTAGTAGAAAAAAGCGCACTTCTAACCTTATTGACCTTATGGCGCAAGCGAGTATAACAAGTGCCCATGATTCACACGGTGTACAAAACCCTACCCAACAGGTACACTATAAAGCCACCTCTCTAACCGTTCGCTTTTCATTCTCCACCATGGCAGAGAGCGGAACAGAGCTTGCGTTATTCCAACTGACGTCCGACGTCTACCTCATCGTCAATGACGATCACCTGGAGCTGGTCCAAGACGCACCGCAGAAGGTGAAGATTTTGTTATCGCTATCAGACTGGACTCTATTGACACGATTGTTACAGGGAAAAGAGCCCGAAAGGGATTTCATGCACGTGGAAGTCGGTGTACACATACGCACTGCTGGAGAGGATTCCCTTTTTCCCCGGTTGGAACAGAGTGGAGGTACCTATATCACACTCTGTCCAACCTTATGGATGGTACTGAAAGATGTACTCCCCGAGGTGGATGACTTACTACACCCCGAGGTGAAAGAAGGGAATGTGGCTACCCGGAGGCTTACACCTGGCTGCACCCTATTGTTGTACCCCAAACGAGTGGACCTCATCGATAGCGGACTTAGGTGTTGGTGTACGCCTGAACCCAAAGCGCACGTCTCTTTGTCACCGGAAGGATGGACTACCTTGAAACGGGTGTTGTTGGGTGACCTGCACGGTGATGGCATTCACCTGTGTGACGACGTCTACATTTTCTGCGGTCCCTTTTTCGCTCGACTCCTCTGTCTGAACGACGGTGGTTTTACCCTGGACCCCGATCTATGGACGGCTTTGGAACAAGTAGTCCCCATTGTCGATAAGGTACTATCTCTATAGGAGCCACATAACCAATCAGAATAGTACGTATCACGGACTATACCCGTAGAGCTACATCTAGGCGCGCATGTGTGACATGGTCTATAAAACACGTCCCTCTGGATCCGACACCTCCATTTCTACGGTTGCAGAGCCATGACGGAGATCCAGCCCTATGCGACTCGCATTTTACAGCATGCCACCGTGGTTAATTCACTCACGGGTTACCGAGCAGTGATCCGGTCCATGATTGCAGATGGCGACGACAACGAGGGGCGACGCCAGATCCTGAAAGAGTTCACAGAAGCGGTCCTCGAAAGAGTGCACTCGATGGAGAGGTGTGCCATCACTCACAACTACTGGACTATGACAGCCATCCTTGATGCTCGGGCTATGGACCACGAGCGCTCACGCCGGAACCAGCGACAACTGGTTGGCCTCACAATAGTCTTTGCCCTATTGACCCTGGCGCTGTGGCATTGACAGTGGGACCTCACCATAAATACGAAAGACAGTCAGAGTGTGTGTCATTCACCGTTCGTCATTGGGTCAACCATGTCACCTGTCCTCCGAGCCATCTTTCCCCTTACACCCCGTCTATGAAGATAAAGTCACCCTCGTGGAAGACCGTGGAGATGTTTGCTGGTCGCGCGCTGAGACCGTATCGAATACGGTTACGCTACACCGTGACGGCTGGACCAAATTTAAACGGGTGTTGAGCGGTGAGCTAGACGGAAACCTCATCCACATAGACAATGCCATCTACGTATACCGTGGACCCTTCTAGCCACGCCTGGGCCGTTACCAAGACCCTACGCGAGGCTTCACCCTAACCCCGATCTGTGGACAGCCTTCGAGAAAGTGGTGCCTATTGTGGACCAGCTGTTTACACCGGACGAGCGGTCAGCTGTTCAGTTGGAGTGGGCTCGTGCCCTGAGTGAAGCGGCGGCAGAACCCAATGAACAAATTACCAAACCTAGCAATGAAGCGGAGGCAGACGATGATGCCATTGATTATCCGGCTAGACTCAGTCAGCCCAGTGACATGACCAGCCGATCCTTTGATCTCACGGGGTTCTCCCTATAAATACGAGAGACAATCAAATCTTGTACCATTCACGTACTGACCATGACGGAGTATATAATACGGGCGTATCTCAGCTCAACCCCCGAGGTCTTCCTGCACGTTTATGCGGATAAGGTCGATATCATGGAGGAGGTGGGGGACATCTGTGATGCGGACCTTACACAACCGTGCCCGGCTCACATTCGTCTGTCCCGAGAGGGCTGGACCAAATTCAAACGGGTGTTGTCTGGTGAACTGGACGGCGACCCCATTCACTTGTGTCACGATGTGTACATCCGACGCGGCCCCTTCTTTGCTCAATTGGCTCGGCTAGATGGGGGTACAGTGCATTTTACCCTTCACCTTGATCTATGGTCTGCATTGGAAGATGCCGTGGTAGATGTGGATCAAGTGCTTACGGAGGAAGATCGGTCATCAGACGAGTTGGACTGGTCATTTACCATGGACAATGTGCTGGTAGAAGCCAACGAAGAAAATCAGAAAGAAACTCCGGGCCAAGATATACCGTTATAAATAAACGATAGAGCCAGGGTCCATCATCATTTGTGACCATGAAGCGCTGGGAGAAGGTGTTTGATAACTTATACTACAGTCCCGACAGTCCGGCGGCCTATAGTGCATTGTCGGGTCTCTATCGAGCGGCCAAACCCCAGGGGATACAACGTGCCCAAGTCCGAGATTGGTTAAGAAAACAAGACACCTATACCTTACATCGATCTGTCCGTCGCCATTTTCTACGGAACCGGGTCATCGTGGGGGGAATAGATGCCCAGTGGCAAGCGGATTTGGTCGATATGAGCGCCTTTGCCAAACACAACGATGGGAATCGGTATATCTTGACGTGCATCGATATCCTATCGAAGTATGCGTGGGTGGTACCCATCCGGACGAAAACGGGGGCGAATCTCATAGCGGCGTTCAAAGACATCTTCAAGACCGGGCGCAAACCTTTGTATTTGCAAACCGACGAAGGCACGGAATTCCTCAACAGACCGTTCCAACAGTTTCTGAAAGCCCAGAAGGTGTTTTTCTTCCATACGTACAACCCATACAATCGCAACGAGCACCGAAGGAGATGTTCAAGGTCGGGGACCCTGTACGGATCAGTAAAGTCAAGGGCAAGCACTTGGAGCGATGAGCACTTCCTGATTAAACGCCGCCTACCCCGACAGCAGCGAGTCTATGAACTGGAAGATCTTCAAGGGGAACCGTTGCTAGGGACGTTTTACGAGATGGAATTACAGCCTGTCGTAAAAACACAGCAAGACTACTACACAGTGGAGCAGATTTTGAAAACGGAACGTCGACGTGGCAAACTGTTTCATTTCGTGAAATGGCAAGGCTGGCCCAGTTCCTTCAATTCCTGGGTCGCAGCCAACCAGGTGAAACGACTATAAAGCCAGACACCACTACCGTCATCCTTCATTCCACGTCCGACCACGGTGCTATGGACAAGCAGCAGCTGCCTCTGAACACAGCGTCTCCCAAAACGCGCAAAGCGCAAGTGGGCTTTGTGGTGATAGTGCTAACCCTGCTGAGTGTGTTGTACGGAGGTGTGTTTTACGACGTAGCCTATGTCAGCACGCTACCAACTGAGAACACAAGCCACCAGTGAAACCGGTCTACAGATAGCACCAGTCAACCCCGTATCGAGCCCAGTCACCACCACACCCCGTGTACAAACCACGTCGAGCTCCACACCAAGCTCCACACTACACCAAGTACACCCACTACGTCTGAAAACCCACCGGATTTCATCCCTCACAGTGAACAGATAACGACGACCGACGTTGTACCCACCACCATCATCACTCGCAGTGAACAGACAACGACGACCGACGTTGTACCCACCACCACCACTCCAGTTCACTCGTACCAAATTTACAAGAGCGGGTTACCACGACAGCGGATACATCTCGAACCATGGACCCTCGGTGGCAGCATCCCTTCACTCGCGTCATCGCAGGACCGACGGGTTCCGGCAAAACGCACTTCGTCCGGAAGCTCCTTCAACACGCCGACAGCATGGTCACCCCACCATTGCCCGAGTCTTGTGGTGTTACGGAGAATGGCAGGAAGCGTATGCAGCAATGCCCCACATCACGTTCGTGGAAGGCCTACCCAACCTGGCCGATTTGGAACCCGACACCTCGGTGGTTCTGGATGATCTCATGGCGGAGACGGATGCGCGGGTTACCCAACTCCTTACCAAAGGCAGCCATCATCGACGGCTCAGCATCATATACATTGTGCAGAATCTGTTCAGTAAAAACAAAGAACATCGGAATATCAGCTTAAATGCCCACTACCTGGTGGTCTTCAAAAACCCGAGAGATACCACTCAACTGCTGCACCTGGCGAGACAGATGTATCCCGGCCGCACACCGTTTGCGTTGGAAGCCTTCAAAGATGCGACAACCCCTCAGCACGGGTATATGCTCTTCGACCTCAAGCAAGCCACCACCGACCACCTTCGACTACGGACCGGCATCTTTCCCGGAGAGGCCCACCACGTGTACATGCAAAAATAATGTAAACACACCCACAGTGGCTCCCCCAGCTGGGGTGTGTGTGTTTGATGATGGGGATAATAAAAAGAATTAATACCACAGCATGGTTGACTTTGTCTCTGTTCTCTGAAGTAGATAAAAAGAGCAGAGTTGTGGGTTCTAGCATTAGTTGTACATGATGTCTGCGCGAGTACGGAAGCACGCTCCGACGCTCCGTGTATTGAAGACGGCCCCACCCGAGTTGGTCCGAACCATTGTACGCGGTGCGGACCCTGACCTTGTACGCTGTCTGTGCGAGATCGGGTCCAACCTGTTAAAAGCCAACGTACCACTGACTCCGGCTCGGAAGACCAAGTTGGCCAAGCATAAGACAGGTCTCCGAACCCTAGTCCAGAAGCGGGTCCCTCAAACACAAAAGAAAAAGGTGTTACAGAAAGGCGGCTTTCTCGGGTGCCATCTTAGCACCGTTGGCCGCTTCCGTGTTGGGTCCAGTATTGGGTGGACTCTTCGGCCGACAATGAACCACACGAAAAAAATGGTCCTCGCCGAACCACGGTTCCTTCAAAACCTCCAATCGCCCTACCCTGTCCCACCTACGGTGAAGACCATAAACACCCTCGATGGAGAGATGCAACAGATCTTACAGAGACCGGGGTTAAGCGACAGTGAGAAAGTACAACGGTACAATGAGACGCTTCAACGGTACATGACGTTCATGGACCAATACAAAACCCTCTCTACCCCACCACCACCACCACCACCACCACCACGTGACACACCCCCGACCTCAGCACCGCTCCAACAGCCGCCATTACCAGGGGTACCACCCACAGCCCCACAGTGGGTGGAAGACGAAGTCCTGAAGAGTGTACCTGCATCGTTCAAGAAACAAGCTGGCCTGATATTACAACGGATGAAACAGAATCCTAACATGACTTGGAATGATAAAGGCGAACTCCTGGTACAGAATAAGGTGGTCCCCGGGACCCACAAGACGGATTGAGTGAATGACCTGATGCGTAAACGCAGGTCGCACACGGATCCTCGAGGATGGGAGGTCTTCGCTCAAGGCTTGAAAGACATGCATGTACCACAGGAATTGGTGGGGAACCCCCACCGCTGGGCCTTTATGCAGCGAACCCAGCAATCGCCGAGTGGCCCACTACCTTCTTGGGAATCCGAATGGGAACCGGAATCACCCCCCAAAACACCACCACCACAACGGGCACCTTCTTTTCAGACCTTTAAAAAACCATCCTTGATCAGGACACCCCACATCTCCAGAGCCGTGATACGTAGCAAGTCAACGCGACGAGCACGACGCCGGACACAACCGCCCAAGGCCTGGAACAGCTATTAAAACCAACAGCAACAGCAGGACAGCTCAGTCGCCATGTTTTACCTCACCCTACCCAGTAACAGTTCGCTGGATGTGTTTCCTGACAACACCTTGGCCAAGTACGTGACCCAGTTACCGCAACCGTTGCATTTACCTGGGCGCTGGGAATGTGGCCTCGTGGATATCCAATACCCTTACTCGTGGTACAACGTGCGAGTCAATGAAGTGTGGTACGAGGTGACCTACGAAGGAAAAGACACCCGACTCACCCTCCCCGAAGGCCAATACGATACTCCCAAGGAGTTCATCGGTGGGCTGTCAAGACTGTTGCATTATAAGGCTTTACGGGAGGTCACGAATACTTCAAAACCCATCAAATCCTTTCCCTTCAAGAATCACGTGGACTTCAATTACAACGCACACAACGACAAGGCACAGCTTATCGTCACCGCCAACGCGAGTGTCGTACTGAGTCCTATCCTACAGCAAATGCTGGGTTTCGATCTACGGACGTTCGCTGGTCCCACCGCCTACCAAGGCGAGATCCCGATGGATATATAGTCGGGTATGTACGGACTCTACGTCTACTCGGACGTGGTTGACAACCACATCGTGGGCGATATCAACACACCTCTGTTACGGGTGGTGCCCATTAAAAAGTTGTATGGAGATGAAGTCACCCACAGTTTCACCCACATGCTCTACCTACCCGTACGACAAACCCACATCAACACTAACACGGTGGATATAAGAGATGACACGGGACGACCGGTGAACGCGGGAAAGTGGTGCTGACACTTCATTTTCGACAAGCACGTGGTCCCCACTTTGTATAATGAAGGTGCCTTACGAGTGCGATGCACGCAGCTATATGGACTATTATGCCCAACCGGCCGGCGGTGGCCTTCCGGTTTTTAGTGATGCACGCATGCAACGTGGACATGGAATGGGGAACATACTCGGGAGCATCGTCAAAACGTTCCTGGCCTTGGTGACGCGTGGGGTGAAAGCAATTGGCAAACAAGCAGTACGCAGTGGACTGCAAGTCGCCGGTGATGTCTTGGGGGGTACGGCACCCAAAGAAGCCTTGAAACGGCGGGCCAAAGAAGCAGGTGGCGTCTTGGTAGCCAAAGCACAACGCACCGTAGGGAATAAAAGACCTGCACCACCGAGACCACGCACCAGTCGACGACCGACCCAGCGACGACACACATCGAAGACCCAGGATATCTTTTCTTAAAACATGTCCTTGATCCACGCAGAGTCCTGCCCCTCCACCAACAGTGAATTTGATTTGTGGACCGTCTCGCCCACACAGATCAGTGCCGAACGAGGATTATGGGTGGAGCATCTCCCGCTGTCCAGCATCAACGCAACAGGGCCCATCGAGTTCACCATCAGTAATGCGGATACGGCCTATGTGGATTTAGCCCATACATACTTGTATGTGAAAGCCAACATCGTCAATGGAGATGGCTCCAGAATCGTTGACCAAGCAACGGTGAGCCCGACGAATCTCTGGCTGCACTCGATGTTTCAACAGGTGGATATATTTCTCAGCGACAAACTCATCAGTGACTCGACCAACACGTACCCTATCGAGCCTACATCGAGACGCTGTTGTCGCATGGGCGAGAGGCTAAAAAATCTCAACTGACAGCCGCTTTATTCTACCAGGACAAAGCCGAGCACATGGGCGCAGAGAACGACAATACGGGATATAGCAAACGGAAAGCTTTGACCGCGATATGTTCATGCAAGACCGGTACCTGTTGAACAAGATCCCCATCAAAATCCGACTGACACGGGCGCCTCCGACCTTCGCCTTGATGGCCACTAACGTAGACGGGCATGCAGCTGACTATAAGATTGTCATCCAAGACGCAGTCCTGTATGTCCGAAAAGTGAAACCGAATCCAGCCGTTCAATTTGGACACCTCAAAGCCTTAGAAACAAAACCAGCCCAGTACCCTATCCGACGTGTGCAAACCAAAGTGTTCTCTGTGTCTGCTGGAAATATGAGCGCCAACAAAGAAAACCTGTTCCGGGGGGAACTACCCAAGCGATTGATCCTGGCCTGTGTGGAAAATACTAGTTTCAGCGGAGCCTACCCAGAGAACCCGTTTGACTTTAAACATTTCGGCATCAATTTTGTGGCCCTGCAACAGGTCCCAGCCACGGCCTTAACACCGAACTTTGGGCGCGCGAATTTCATTCGAGCCTATCAGAGCCTGTTTACAGCCACCGGTCAAATCAACCAGGACGAAGGAAATATGATCAGTCGGGAGGACTACGCGAACGGATACACGTTGTTCTGTTTCGATCTGACCCCCACCTTAGAGAACGACCATCAGCTGGCCCTCGCCAAGCAAGGCAATTTACGGTTGGAAATCCACTTTGCACGAGCCCTGCGGACCACCGTCAATGTGATCTGCTACGCCGAGTTTGACGACATCATTCAAGTGGACAAGGCGCGCAACGTCCTGTGTGACTTTGCCACCTAACATGGATACAGACCAGATAACCACCGTGCTAGAGAATGACCCAGGGACACGTATGGTCTTTCAAGGGGTGTTCGCCCGAGATGTGTTCCCATTAGACCGTGTGTATCCTGCTGCTTACGTTCTCAACACGGACCCGATGGATCGGCCCGGTGAACACTGGGTGGCCGTGTACTTGACAGAAGCGCAGGGCGAATACTTTGACCCGTACGGCCTGCCAGCCCTCCATCCCGATTTAACAGACTTCATGGATCAAGGCACAGAAACGTGGTGTTGGAACAGTCAAACGTTGCAAAGACTCACCAGTCGCGTGTGCGGACAATATTGCTTGTTTTACCTGTACCATCGATGCCGGGGAAGACCCTTATCTACCATCGTACAGATGTTTGACGAGCACCCCAAGGCCGAGGACCGCGATGTACTCATATATGACTGGGCTGCCCATCATTTCAATGTACAAGCCCCGTTCTGGGCTTAAGTTCTTTCAATGTACAAGCCCACCCTGTTATGGGCTTAAGTTATTTCAATGTTCAAGCCCCCTGTTCTGGGCGTCAGTTCTTTCAATGTACAAGCCCCCTGTTCTGGGCTTCAGTTTTCACGTGGTTGTTCTCACGTTGTTGTTGTTCACTGAATAAAAAAATGAGATCTCACCCAAAAAACCCTGTCTTGTGTGTTTTCTATATGAGCATAATGCATGAAGGCTATAACCGACATGTGGGGATTCGGTGAAACTGGCTTCGAACACCGTGGAGAAAGTAGCCCATCAGTGGCCTAGGATAATCCGAACTTCACCCGCGCAGGCGTGCGGCCGGATAAGGCGCGCGCGCGCTGCGGCCGGAGTAACCCGCGCGCGCTGCGGCCGTTGCGGGGCGGAGCGGGCCGGGCCGGGTGCTACGTCTAAGGGGAACATTGGAGCTCCTCTGTGTTCGGAGGTAGTTTTAGTGAAACCCGGAAGTAACGTCGGTGCGCAGAAACCACACCACCACCCAACCCCAACCATGGACCCCTAGTGGTGGGTCACACACACACACACACACACACACACACACACACACGCATCCCCCAACATGCCTGCTTTCTATACTACGACCAGACTGCGCATGCGTAGACCCTTGAACACGGACGAATCCTGAGTCCAATCGGATGCTGCTTCACAAGAGCTTCAACATAAGACCTCATACGACTCCATCGGACCCATAGTGACCCCTGTCGGCGCCAAAATGTCTATTTCCATACACTTCCTCTACTGCGCATGCGCAGAATGACGTCAGTTCCACGTCACACCCATCCCGTCGGATACTCCCTCACGACTGCTTCACATGGATACCTCACTCGATCCCATCGACCCAATAGGGGCCCACCTAAACCCCAACACGTCTATTTCTATACTACGGTCAGACTGCGCATGCGCAGACTATTGACAATGAACGACACACTAGCCCAGGCGGATGCTCCCTCATGACAGCTTCAAAATAAGACCTCATACGACACCATAGGATCATTAGGGGCTCACCTAAACCCTAAAACGTCTACTTACACACCCTTTTCCCAGAATTCCCTGTCTGCGCATGCGCAGAATGTGGACAACGGTCGAGACCCTAGTCCAATCAGATGCCCCCTCACCTATGCTTCACATTGATACCTCACTCAACTCCATCGGCTCATTAGTGGCTCACCTACATCCCAAAACGTCTATTTTCATACCCTTTCTCTATTGCGCATGCGCAGAATGACGATATTCCGACCCCACATCCATCCAGTGGGATGCCCCCTCGCATAGGCTTCACATGGATACCTCACTCGACCCCATCGGTCCATTAGTGGCTCACCTACATCCCAAAACGGCTATTTCCATACCCTTGGTCTATCGCGCATGCGCAGAATGACCATATTCCAACCTCACACCCAGCCCATCGGATGCCCCCTCACATAGGCTTCACATTGATACCTCACTCGACCCCATCGGTCCATTATTGGCTGCCCTAAACCCCAAAACGGCTATTTCCATGCCCTTGGTCTACCGCGCATGCGCAGAATGACCATATTCCAATCCCACATCCAGCCCATCGGATGTCCCCTCACATAGGCTTCACATTGATACCTCACTCGACCCCATCGGTCCATTAGTGGCTGCCCTAATCCCCAAAACGGCTATTTCCATACCCTTGGTCTATCGCGCATGCGCAGAAGAACCATATTCCAACCCCACACCCAGCCCCTCGGATGCCCCCTCACATAGGCTTCACAATGATACCTCATACAACCCCATCGGACCACTAGGGGCTCCCCTAGCCCCCAAAACGTCTATTTCCATACCCTTGGTCTACCGCGCATGCGCAGAATGACCATATTTCAACCCCACACACACCCCATCAGATGCCCCTTCATGAATGCTTCACATTGTTACCTCACACAACCCCATCGGTACACTAGGGACCCCTCTCGCCCCCTTCGGGGATCTCCGTGTCTCTTCGGTGATCTCCGTGACATCTTCGCAACATTGTAGCGAACGTGCAACAATGTTGCAATCTCCTATCATGTTCCCACGGACCTCACCGAAAAGACACTGACCTGACGTTCACGGAGGTGAACGATATTGTGAGAAAAACCCCAGTACATGCTCCGCTCACCGAAAAGACACGGAGATGAACGACATTGTGGGGAAAACCCCACAGACAGATCAGTACAAGCTCCCACGGACCTGACCGAAGAAATACGGAGGTGAACGACATTGTGGGGAAAACCCCCAGTACATGTTCCTCTCACCGAAAAGACACGGAGATGAACGACATCCCCACAGACAGGTCAGTACATCTCCTATCATCCTCACAAGTCACGCCCCATTCACCCAAACCGGAAGTGACGTCATAAAGAGGTCACGCTCCATTCACCCACACCGGAACTGACGTCATACGGGACAGCGCCCCCTGGTGGCAAAACGGGGACCAAGAGTTACCTCCCTGGAAAATAAGGGCATTCGTGCACTCTCCCTACTACTCAGGAGAAACACCTCAAATCAGAAGAGATCATTCGCGGGTAGAAGCAAGGGAATATCCATTTCATTTGGATATATACTTCATCTCCTGATAAGGTAGAAATACAACGAGGACTATGTGAGAGGAAACACATTCTCTAGCATGTGATGTGCCTCACGTGCGGCGGATCACAGTTTACAGCTGAGAGCTGTAAAATCCTTACGCCATTTGTGCGCGAGGTACTATGACTTCGACGGAACAGCCCGAACAGTCTTCAATGAGAGCTACACATGTTAAGTTTGCGATTTTGTACTCAAACCTTTTTGACTGTCGCGTTCGGCAGTTGTGATTGTAAACCCATCACACTCGGGTGACATGAGACATTAAAAAAAGTTAATTTGAATGTTTTTAAGTGTCTCATTTGTTCCGAATTTTAACTTGTCTGAAAAACACGGCATAAAAATTACATTTATATGCGTTTCCTGTGAGGGGAAGGATGGGAAACATTACCAATTACTCACTCGCACCCGGAGCCTTCAGATGTGGGTTATGTTCTCCGTCGTTCAAGGTCGCCCAGAAATGCTCATCCGGGCTGTAAGTGTAACGACTCCAGTTCAAAAACTGTCGGGGGACCGGATCGTGAAGTACGTATCCAACGAATGCCCTGCTCAAACCAACATAGGCGCTTCCTTTGGTCATGGTGATATTACACGGTGGAGGTCCGACTGATCCCTTCACCCAAATTGTTTTTAGCTCACCGGTACCAGTATTATTTATCATACGGGTGTCATAACGTCTACGAAATCTCAACATCGTTTCCTTATTGAAACGGTTCTTCCCCACAATGTTGATTCCGTTGTAGACCTTGAAAACTTGCACCATTTGGCTGTTGCTTTTTAACGGGAATTCCGTTCCCGCAAGATTTAAGAGATATTTCCAGTGTTCGTACTTGGTAAATAGTTCCTCCATACAATTAATATCCGCTTGAAGACGCGCAAATCCAGCGTATACAACGACTTCTCGCTTAGAAACAGTAAAAACGTTGTCAAAACAGCCAGCGATCGCTTTGACGGCGTTAAAGTAATTATTGCCCGATTTCTTATCAACGTGTAGACAATAATAGTTATTGGGCCTGTATATGGCGCGGAGTAATCTCTCAAATTGGTCAACCATAGTATGCAGGACTATACTGTATGCTATGGGGTATCCCATTTCTATGTTCGAAACCTCAGTGACATAGCCTCGGACGCGTTTGAAAAGATCACAATTTCTTGTGGCCTTGACATATGATGTTTCTGGGACGCTTCGGTAAGGGAAATTCCGTCTGTACCTTTTTACTCGATTTATTTCATACCGTTCTCCTCGGAAAAGTTTGGTACAATTGAATTTTAATCGTTTTGGTCGAATCAGGTAGTTAATGTCCACCGCAGAGAGTTGTCTAACATTTTCGGTCACATGATTCCCAGATATCATTGTACCCACGATAATATTTATTGTTTGATTAGAACCCTGTTCAATATTACCCCGGGTATTTTGTTTTCCAGACGATCGTTTGCTGACAATCCCATCCGGGTTTACAGTATTCAAGGTCACTCGTGCCCCAAACAGGTACCTGCTCAAATATATTACGGTAATAATGCTAACCAACAATACACAACAAAAACGCTTTTTAATATTCATTGCTCCTTGGAACAACAATATATCGCTCCACCTTATATATACTCCACTCCGTGGTAAATGGTTGTTGGCACACTGCTTTTGATCTGTCCATCACAGGCAACCAAATGAAAACCACATTGTAGGGTCGGGCAGATGGTGAATTTCCTCTCGTATATTTCTGACCAATCCTCACTCTGGATCGATTGGATGATTTGGGCAAAGGCTCTGTAAATCGCTCTCTGAAAACAAACACGCAAGATATACATACATTTACAATAGACCTGAAACCTGATGACGTGTTATCCTTCTTCTATCCCATGATGCAGCGTACATTGTCAGAAAGATTGAGTCAATTTTTGAGGGTATAGATGTGACGGACCGAGAGATTTTTGATCAAACTCGATACTTACCCAAAATATTTGGGTTTTGTTGAGCATCGTAATTGGTCAGCTGGCGTCTCACGAGCTCATCCCATATACGTGTGTGGTATGAATGAAACCAGCACGTTATCTTGCATAGGTTTTACAGAAATATGAGAAAATTGACACATGTCGTGTATATGAACGAGTGCACACTTTGTCACGTGATTGTAAAAGGGATAAAACGTAATCAGGGTTTAGGCTTACTACCCCTACGGTATATTTGGTACCGGCATATATTTGAGATGAGTCGAGTGCGAGCTCCATCAGTAACACTTGCGTATGCTAGTAAATATGATGCGAAATATACAGCAACCCATGATGGCCGAAGTAGTATATATACAGTCTTTAAGACCTATAGCGTCTCACTGCGCATGCGCAGAATTTATGTTTGGATTGAAATTGTGTGTGTGCGCATGCGTGAGTTGATGCAAATGAGTTTATGCAAATGAGGTCATTGGGTTTTCAAAATGGCGGCTTGTTTTTGTGTGTGATGGGTGGTGTGTTTCAAAATGGTGGACAATTGCACTTGTCTCACCCCTCATTTGCATATTTTCAAAATGGCGGCTTGTAGTTGTGTGTTAGGGGTGGTGTGTTTCAAAATGGTGGACAATTGCACTTGTTTCACCCCAGCCCTCATTTGCATATTTTCAAAATGGCGGCTTGTTTGTGTGTGTTAGGGGTGGTGTGTTTCAAAATGGCGGCCTGTTGTCCCCTGAAAATATGCAAATGAGGTCTTTGGGTTTTTCCCCAAGGGTGGCTTAATTTTCAAAATGGCGGCTTGTTTGTGTGTGTTGTGGGTGGTGTGTTTCAAAATGGTGGACAATTGCACTTGCCTCACCCAGCCCTCATTTGCATATTTTCAAAATGGCGGCCTGTGGTTGTCCACTGAAAATATGCAAATGAGGTCTCTGGGTTTTCAAAATGGCGGCCTGTTGTTGGCCACCATTTTGAAACCCACATGCAAAACGTATAAAAGGAGTCCATTTTTAGGGAAAGGGGTGTATTCAATCTGACTTACCTGACCTGACCTGTCTCCCTGCCTGCCTGCCTGCCTGCCTGCATCCCTGCCTTGCTTGCCTATCCGCTTGTATGAGACGAAAAGCATGAGACGTGGAGAAGATTTGCCCTTCGACCCAGCAGCACCTCCGGTTGAAGTCTTGCCTCAAGATGCGCGTGTCAGGGCCATTTATCAACGACACTGGGCTACCATACGCCATTGTTTTCACCGTGATCGTCGTCTTTTGGACTTATACAATTTTCGGCTGGAGGACCTCACGTATCTCACTACATATGCCGAGAACATTTTCAAAGATCAGGTGACAGCCTATAAGTTGAATGTCACATTTGGGTATATCTTACGGCACAAAGAGACGGACCAACTGCGGTATTTCTATCCCAGCAATAATACCTATGTGTTTGATCAGCCGTTCACTGTGACGGATGCGATTTCTCTGGAGTCACTCATCGACCAATTGACTACGTTGGACCCATTGGAATGGACTCGGTTGCAACGCCCCAATACCCAATGGCTTGTGGAAATGGTCACTAACGTCACATTTTTCGTCACGAAAATGCGAGATCACCCGATCGGTGCTCCTGTACAACTCCCCCCGTGGTTGCTTCGTCGAAAAGGCCTGTATGCATTAACAGCAGGAAAAAAGGGGGTCTACAAAGACCGGAAATGTCTGTTTCGGTGTTTGGCCGTGCATCTGGACGAGTGTGACCCCCAGGCTTGTGACACAGTGGCCGATGGCTATTGGGAGGAGTATTTAGAGCAGCAAGACATGGATAAGCGGCACTTTCGTGGAGTCCCCTTTAAGAATTTGGATGATGTGGAAACACTGTTCGATATTAATATCTTTGTTTATCGATTACGATGCGAGGAGGACGATACCTATGTGGCTGAATTGGTTCGTCGATCCACAGAACGGTATGCTGCTACGATGAAAGTCAATGTGTTCGATGACAATGGCGTGAGTCATTTTTCGCTCATTACCAATATGAGCCTGTACGCTCAGTCTTTCAGTTGTGCCCAATGCCATCGTGTGTTTAAAAAGTCTTACAACTTACATTGCCACGAGAAAATCTGTGACAACAGTGTCAAGCGAGTCTATCCGGGTGGAGTGTATCATAATACACCTACTATTTTCCAGGAACTGGCAGATGAGGGTATCATCATACCGGAAGAGGACCGTTATTTTCCCTACCGGGCATGCTATGATTTTGAGGCCCTGTTGGAGCCCATGGACCTGTTTTCGGGTAAAACGCAGTGGACACAGCGACATATCCCCCTCAGTGTCAGCATTTCATCCAATGTACCTGGCTATGACGCTGCACCGGTGTGTTTCGTGTCCATGGGAGAATCCCATGAGTTGATCACCCGTATGATGGAGTATTTAGAGCAACTCAGTGCGGCCAGTACGGAATTGTTGGTGGCCAAGTTCGACGACGTACTGACCCAGCTGGACGACCGCATTCCTGAACCGGGTGTAGCGTTCAGCGACGATGAACAGTCCGAGTCCGAGTCCGAGTCCCAGCAGTCCCAGCCTCTGCAGTCGCAGGATGCCCCTTTACCTAAACCTTATGCGGAGAAATTGAAGTTACGGTTCCTTCAATACTTAGGTCAGTTACCGGTGCTCGGCTTCAATTCGGGACGATACGACTTGAACATGGTGAAGGAATTTCTCTACCCTTACTTGGCGCAGTCCGATACCCTCAAGTCGGTGATCAAGAAGGTTAATAACCATATGGCCCTCACTACCACATCACTGCATTTTCTCGATGTACGGAACTATTTAGCTCCTAATTGTAGCTATGACCAGTGGGTCAAGGCCTATAATTGTGCCCAAACGAAAGGTTACTTTCCTTACACCTATATGACGAGCCTGGACCGCTTAGGAGACACCCAGTTGCCACCCCGCGAAGCGTTTTACAATGACCTGAAAGGGGAAGCTCTGCCGGAGGCCACCTACATCGAACTCCAACAAGTGTGGAACCGTCACAGCATGAAGACGTTGCGAGATTTCCTGGTGTGGTATAACAACCTAGATGTGGTTCCCTTTCTCGAAGCGGCCGAGAAAATGGTGCAACTCTTTCGTCGCCAAATGCATGTGGACATATTCAAGGAGTGCTTAAGTTTACCCGGTCTGGCGCTTTGCCATCTGTTTCAAGAGTGTCCTACGTACTTTTCACTCATACAACAAAAGATGCAGACATGCACGATTGTTTGAAGCGGAACATTGTGGGGGGCCCTAGCCTTATTTTTCACCGCTACCATGAGAAGGATGTGACCACTCTCCCCAGTGGGAAACCGTGTGCCAAAATCATTGGGTTTGACGCGAATGCCTTGTACTTGTGGTCGCTCGCCCAACCCATGCCCAGCGGTCATTATACGCGTTGGTGTGCAGAAGGACGGCATTTTACACCGCAACGGACACCTTACAAACATCTTGCCGACCAGTGGTTGGACTGGGAAGCCTATCGACGGGCGATTTATATTCGTCACCAGACCAACGCCACAGAGAAGCGGATAGGAGATCGCCGACTCCCCGTCGATGGGTTTGCCCTTGTCCAAGGAACACCGATCGTTTTCCAGTTTTATGGCTGTTACTGGCACGGCCACGAATGTCATTTCAGCGCAGGATGCTTCAATCAGCGACGTGGAAAATCGGCACAAGAATTACGGGAAGAAGTAGTGGCCAACGGGGATTACGTGAAAGAGCGAGGCTTCCAGCTCATTGAGATGTGGGAGTGTGAATTTCACACCATGTGTAAGGCCCTGCCCCATT
Source organism: Hanleya hanleyi (assembly GCA_036873755.1). Classification (NCBI taxonomy): domain Eukaryota; kingdom Metazoa; phylum Mollusca; class Polyplacophora; order Lepidopleurida; family Hanleyidae; genus Hanleya; species Hanleya hanleyi. The sequence continues at coordinate 1,888 of JAVTVY010010963.1, read as the reverse complement.
TACAACGGTTCCTAAAAGAACGTGAGTACCCCTTGAGTCGTCGGCGACTGCTGAGTATGCCCCAGATGTTGGACGCCATTCGTTCGGGGCAGCTCTACGGCTTTGTAGAATGTGATTTGCATGTTCCCGACACTCTCAAGCCCCTCTTCGCCCAGTGTCCGCCTATCTTCAAGAACACGCTGGTGGGTCGGGCTGACATTGGAGAGACCATGGGCGCCTATGCGGAACAACACGAGTGTTTGCCTAAACCTCGCCGCATGTTGATTGGAAGTATGTGGGGCGAAAAAATCTTGCTGGGCACGCCCTTACTGCAGTGGTACATGAAGCACGGTTTGGAAATTACTCAAATCTATCAGGTAATCCAGTACGTACCTGAGGCTTGTTTTGCGGAGAATGCCGACCTCGTGACGAAGGCCCGTCGTCAAGGTGATCAAGACCCGAGTCAGGCCATCATGGCTGAATGTTGGAAACTCACTGGGAATGGTTATTATGGAAAAACCGTAACGAACCAGGATAAGCAAGTCAACGTGAACATTTGTACTACTACCCAAGCCCGCAAAAGAGTGAATTCTCCTCTGTTTCTATCCGTGGAGGTGATCGATGACGACACCTATGAAGTCACTTCAGCCAAGAAGACTATCCGGTACAACTTACCCCTGCAGATTGGATGTATGGTCTATCAGGTGGCCAAGCTGAGGATGCTGGGATTCATCTATGATTTTATGGGTGTATATTTTAACCCCGCAGACTGGCAACTCATGGAAATGGACACAGATTCGGCCTACATGGCCGTTTCCCACCCGGACTGGGAGTCACTCGTCAAACCCGAGCTAAGGGATCAGTATGAGGCGGAACGGGACCAGTGGCTACCCCGACGCGATCACTACACCTACGACAAGCGGACACCCGGGCTCTTCAAGCTGGAGTGGAGCGGAGATGCTATGATTGCGCTCTCCTCTAAGACCTACTACTGTTACGGAGGAGATGAAGGAGCGGAAAATAAATTTAGTTGTAAAGGGGTGAGCCGGCGCGATCCCAACATCGACAAAGCTCTCTACCTGGGCGTGTTGCAAAGCCAGGCCAGTGCGAGTGGCACTAACCGAGGATTCCGGGTCGTCGACCACCAGATGCGCACCTATATCCAGCAAAGAGACGCCTTTACTTTCTTTTATCCCAAACGAAAAGTATTGGCCGACGGTGTTAGCACTACATACTTGGACTTGTAAAAAACAAATGTGGAACTATAACTGTTGATACACGAGTTATAAAAACTGTAAAAGTCAGGATGGCCGAGTGGTCTAAGGCGCCGGTATTAAGTGCTGGTCGGCGATTGCCGTACGTGGGTTCGAATCCTACTCCTGACAGAACTTTTTTGTACCTTAATCACTACTATTCTATGTGTACATACCCTACTATTTGTACCCTGTATTCTATTTGTATATAGTCAGTAACTCATTCTTGTTGACTTAAATAAAAAAAAAAAGAGAAAGTCAAATCATTTTTTTGTGTTTTTTCATCAATTTATTCAACAATGAACGTCAGAACAACAACGTCATAACAATAACATTAAACAAGGGGTCTGCGCGCACGCGCAGTACATTTTTTTAAGTTAACCAGAGAAATGGAGCATGCACATTAAAACGAGAGGCCGTCCAGTCATAGACGAGGACATCACGGTCTTCGGCTTGACAATAATCATCAAACATATGTACAATGGTAGCCATAGAATGTCCTCTACTCCGGTGAGTGAGATAAAATACACAGTACTGTCCGCACACACTACTCAAGGGGCCTTGTAATCTTTGCGTATTCCAACGCCACTCTGTCGTGGAGACGTCCATGAATTTCACCAAATCGGCATGGAGGGGTGCAAGTCCGTAGGAATCAA
>JAVTVY010010962.1:0-56025 GCA_036873755.1 Hanleya hanleyi | reverse complement strand
GAAACGTCCACCAGCAGAATCTCACCATATACAGGTAAAAATTACAACACATATAAAGGGAAGTAGCAACAGGTGCCGACATACTGGCAGAGCCACATGACTTCACAGTATAGTCTTCCGGTTAACCTATTCTAAAGCACATACCAAGAATCTAACGATTCGTGGTATGTGTTGTATCTCAGGTACGCTTTTATTGCACCTGTTCATGTGGCAACTTGGATGATATGACCACACGTCCCCTAGCTACGGCATAAGCGGTATTAGATACAAATATAGAGAGCTATGATGGAAATGCTCTGACAACTCGTACATTGGTAATTGGTGAACTGTTTCCCTGTGACAACTCATACACTGGATATTGGTGAGCTGTTTCGTCGTCAGATGAAAATGACGGCATTTAACACAAAAGACCAGTCTGTAAGGCCCGATGTCGATCCAGCATCAACTTCCCACAAATGCCAACATATATCAAAGACCAAAAGGTCTGTACAGGGGGCGGGCCTCGGGGACGAAACGTCCACCAGCAGAATGTCGCCATATACAGGAAAAAATTACAACACATATAAGGGAAGTGGGAAGAGGTGCCGACATACTGACTGCGTCACATGACTTCACAGAATAGTCTACTGGTTAAGGTATTCTAAAGCACATACCAAGAATCTAACGATTCGTGATATGTGTTGTATCTCAGGTACGCTTTTATTGTACCTGTTCATGTGGCAACTTGGATGATATGACCACACGGCCCCTAGCACCGGCATAAGCGGTATTAGATACAAATCTAGAGAGCTATGATGGAAGTGCTCTGACAACTCGTATACTGGTAATTGGTGAGCTGTTTCGCTGTGACAACTCATACATTGGAGATTGGTGAGCTGTATCGTCGTCAGATGTAAATGACGGCATTTAACACAAAAGACTAGTCTGTAAGGCCCGATGTCGACCCAGCATCAACTTCCCACAAATGCCAACATATATCAAAGACAAAAAGGTCTGTACAGGGGGCGGGCATCGGGGACGAAACGTCCACCAGCAGAATCTCACCATATACAGGTAAAAATTACAACACATATAAGGGAAGTAGGCAGAGGTGCTGACATACTGGCAGAGCCACATGACTTCACAGTATAGTCTTCCGCTTAAACTGTTCTAAAGCACATACCAAGAATCTAACGATTCGTGGTTTGTGTTGTATCTCAGGTACGCTTTTATTGTACCTGTTCATGTGGCAACTTGGATGATACGACCACACGGCCCCTAGCACCGGCATAAGCGGAATTAGATACAAATATAGAGATCTATGATGGAAATGCTCTGACAACTCGTACATTGGTAATTGGTGAGCTGTTTCGCTGTGACAACTCATACAGTAGGGTTTGGTGAGCTGTTTCGTCGTAAGATGAAAATGACGGCATTTAACACAAAAGACTAGTCTGTAAGGCCCGATGTCGACCCAGCATCAACTTCCCACAAATGCCAACATATATCAAAGACCAAAAGGTCTGTACAGGGGGCGGGCCTCGGGGACGAAACGTCCAACAGCAGGATCTCGCCATATACAGGTAAAAATTACAACACATATAAGGGAAGTAGGAAGAGGTGCCGACATACTGGCAGAGCCACATGACTTCACAGTATAGTCTTCCGGTTAACCTATTCTAAAGCACATACCAAGAATCTAACGATTCATGGTATGTGTTGTATCTCAGGTACGCTTTTATTGTACCTGTTCATGTGGCAACTTGGATGATATGACCACACGACCCATAGCAACGGCATAAGCGGTATTAGATACAAATATAGAGAGCTATGATGGAAATGCTCTGACAACTCGTACATTGGTAATTGGTTAGCTGTTTCCCTGTGACAACTCATACACTGGGGATTGGTGAGCTGTTTCGTCGTCAGATGAAAATGACGGCAGTTAGCACAAAAGACTAGTCTGTAAGGCCCGATGTCGACCCAGCATCAACCTAACACAAATGCCAACATATATCAAAGACCAAAAGGTCTGTACAGTGGGCGGGCCTCGGGGACGAACCGTCCACCAGCAGAATCTCACCATATACAGGTAAAAATTACAACACATATAAGGGAAGTAGGCAGAGGTGCCGACACACTGGCAGAGCCACATGACTTCACAGTATAGTCTTCCGGTTAACCTATTCTAAAGCACATACCAAGAATCTAAGGATTCGTGGTTTGTGTTGTATCTCAGGTACGCTTTTATTGTATCTGTTCATGTGGCAACTTGGATGATACGACCACACGGCCCCTAGCACCGGCATAAGCGGAATTAGATACAAATATAGAGAGCTATGATGGAAATGCTCTGACAACTCGTACATTGGTAATTGGTGAGCTGTTTCCCTGTGACAACTCATACAGTAGGGTTTGGTGAGCTATTTCGTCGTAAGATGAAAATGACGGCATTTAACACAAAAGACTAGTCTGTAAGGCACGATGTCGATCCAGCATCAACTTCCCACAAATGCCAACATATATCAAAGACCAAAAGGTCTGTACAGGGGGCGGGCCTCGGGGACGAAACGTCCACCAGCAAAATGTCGCCATATACAGGTAAAAATTACAACACATATAAGGGAAGTAGGAAGAGGTGCCGACATACTAGCAGAGCCACATGACTTCACAGTATAGTCTTCCGGTTAACCTATTCTAAAGCACATACCAAGAATCTAACGATTCGTGGTATGTGTTGTATCTCAGGTACGCTTTTATTGTACCTGTTCATGTGGCAACTTGGATGATATGACCATATGGCCCCTAGCGCCGGCATAAGCGGTATTAGATACAAATATAGAGAGCTATGATGGAAATGCTCTGACAACTCGTCCATTGGTAATTGGTGAGCTGTTTCGCTGTGACAACTCATACACTGGGGATTGGTGAGCTGTTTCGTCGTCAGATGAAAATGACGGGATTTAGCACAAAAGACTAGTCTGTAAGGCCCGATGTCGACCCAGCATCAACCTCCCACAAATGCCAACATATATCAAAGACAAAAAGGTCTGTACAGGGGGCGGGCCTCGGGGACGAAACGTCCACCAGCAGAATCTCACCATATACAGGTAAAAATTGCAACACATATAAGGGAAGTAGGCAGAGGTGCCGACACACTGGCAGAGCCACATGACTTCACAGTATAGTCTTCCGGTTAACCTATTCTAAAGCACATACCAAGAATCTAACGATTCGTGGTTTGTGTTGTATCTCAGGTACGCTTTTATTGTACCTGTTCATGTGGCAACTTGGATGATACGACCACACGGCCCCTAACACCGGCATAAGCGGAATTAGATACAAATATAGAGAGCTATGATGAAAATGCTCTGACAACTCGTACATTGGTAATTGGTGAGCTGTTTCGCTGTGACAACTCATACAGTAGGGTTTGGTGAGCTGTTTCGTCGTCAGATGAAAATGACGGCATTTAACACAAAAGACTAGTCTGTAAGGCACGATGTCGACCCAGCATCAACTTCCCCCAAATGCCAACATATATCAAAGACCAAAAGGTCTGTACAAGGGGCGGGCCTCGGGGACGAAACGTCCAACAGCAGGATCTCGCCATATACAGGTAAAAATTACAACACATATAAGGGAAGTAGGAAGAGGTGCCGACATACTGGCAGAGCCACATGACTTCACAGTATAGTCTTCCGGTTAACCTATTCTAAAGCACATACCAAGAATCTAACGATTCGTGGTATGTGTTGTATCTCAGGTACGCTTTTATTGTACCTGTTCATGTGGCAACTTGGATGATATGACCACACGACCCCTAGCAACGGCATAAGCGGTATTAGATACAAATATAGAGAGCTATGATGGAAATGCTCTGACAACTCGTACATTGGTAATTGGTTAGCTGTTTCCCTGTGACAACTCATACACTGGGGATTGGTGAGCTGTTTCGTCGTCAGATGAAAATGACGGCATTTAGCACAAAAGACTAGTCTGTAAGGCCCGATGTCGACCCAGCATCAACCTCACACAAATGCCAACATATATCAAAGACCAAAAGGTCTGTACAGTGGGCGGGCCTCGGGGACGAAACGTCCACCAGCAGAATCTCACCATATACAGGTAAAAATTACAATACATATAAGGGAAGTAGGCAGAGGTGCCGTCACACTGGCAGAGCCACATGACTTCACAGTATAGTCTTCCGGTTAACCTATTCTAAAGCACATACCAAGAATCTAACGATTCGTGGTTTGTGTTGTATCTCAGGTACGCTTTTATTGTACCTGTTCATGTGGCAACTTGGATGATACGACCACACGGCCCCTAGCACCGGCATAAGCGGAATTAGATACAAATATAGAGAGCTATGATGGAAATGCTCTGACAACTCATACATTGGTAATTGGTGAGCTGTTTCGCTGTGACAACTCATACAGTAGGGTTTGGTGAGCTGTTTCGTCGTAAGATGAAAATGACGGCATTTAACAAAAAAGACTAGTCTGTAAGGCACGATGTCGACCCAGCATCAACTTCCCACAAATGCCAACATATATCAAAGACCAAAAGGTCTGTACAGGGGGCGGGCCTCGGGGACGAAACGTCCACCAGCAGAATCTCGCCATATACAGGTAAAAATTACAACACATATAAGGGAAGTAGGAACAGGTGCCGACATACTGGCAGAGCCACATGACTTCACAGTATAGTCTTCCGGTTAACCTATTCTAAAGCACATACCAAGAATCTAACGATTCGTGGTATGTGTTGTATCTCAGGTACGCTTTTATTGTACCTGTTAATGTGGCAACTTGGATGATATGACCACACGTCCAGTAGCTACGGCATAAGCGGTATTAGATACAAATATAGAGAGCTATGATGGAAATGCTCTGACAACTCGTACATTGGTAATTGGTGAGCTGTTTCCCTGTGACAACTCATACAGTGGGGATTGGTGAGCTGTTTCGTCGTCAGATGAAAATGACGGCATTTAACACAAAAGACTAGTCTGTAAGGCCCGATGTCGATCCAGCATCAACTTCCCACAAATTCCAACATATATCAAAGACCAAAAGGTCTGTACAGGGGGCGGGCCTCGGGGACGAAACGTCCACCAGCAGAATCTCGCCATATACAGGTAAAAATTACAACACATATAAGGGAAGTAGGAAGAGGTGCCGACATACTAGAAGAGCCACATGACTTCACAGTATAGTCTTCCGGTTAACCTATTCTAAAGCACATACCAAGAATCTAACGATTCGTGGTATGTGTTGTATCTCAGGTACGCTTTTATTGAACCTGTTCATGTGGCAACTTGGATGATATGACCACACGTCCCCTAGCTACGGCATAAGCGGTATTAGATACAAATATAGAGAGCTATGATGGAAATGCTCTGACAACTCGTACATTGGAAATTGGTGAGCTGTTTCCCTGTGACAACTCATACACTGGGGATTGGTGAGCTGTTTCGTCGTCAGATGAAAATGACGGCATTTAACACAAAAGACTAGTCTGTAAGGCCCGATGTCGACCCAGCATCAACTTCCCACAAATGCCAACATATATCAAAGACCAAAAGGTCTGTACAGGGGGCGGGCCTCGGGGATGAAACGTCCACCAGCAGAATCTCGCCATATACAGGTAAAAATTACAACACATATAAGGGAAGTAGGAAGAGGTGCCGACATACTAGCAGAGCCACATGACTTCACAGTATAGTCTTCCGGTTAACCTATTCTAAAGCACATACCAAGAATCTAACGATTCGTGGTTTTTGTTGTATCTCAGGTACGCTTTTATTGTACCTGTTCATGTGGCAACTTGGATGATATGACCACACGACCCCTAGCAACGGCATAAGCGGTATTAGATACAAATATAAAGAGCTATGATGGAAATGCTCTGACAACTCGTACATTGGTAATTGGTTAGCTGTTTCCCTGTGACAACTCATACACTGGGGATTGGTGAGCTGTTTCGTCGTCAGATGAAAATGACGGCATTTAGCACAAAAGACTAGTCTGTAAGGCCCGATGTCGACCCAGCATCAACTTCCCACAAATGCCAACATATATCAAAGACCAAAAGGTCTGTACAGTGGGCGGGCCTCGGGGACGAAACGTCCACCAGCAGAATCTCGCCATATACAGGAAAAAATTACAACACATATAAGGGAAGTGGGAAGAGGTGCCGACATACTGACTGCGTCACATGACTTCACAGAATAGTCTTCTGGTTAACCTATTCTAAAGCACATACCAAGAATCTAACGATTCGTGGTTTGTGTTGTATCTCAGGTACGCTTTTATTGTACCTGTTCATGTGGCAACTTGGATGATATGACCACACGTCCCCTAGCTACGGCATAAGCGGTATTAGATACAAATCTAGAGAGCTATGATGGAAATGCTCTGACAACTCGTATACTGGTAATTGGTGAGCTGTTTCGCTGTGACAACTCGTACATTGGAGATTGGTGAGCTGTATCGTCGTCAGATGTAAATGACGGCAATTAACACAAAAGACTAGTCTGTAAGGCCCGATGTCGACCCAGCATCAACTTCCCACAAATGCCAACATATATCAAAGACCAAAAGGTCTGTACAGGGGGCGGGCCTCGGGGACGAAACGTCCACCAGCAGAATCTCGCCATATACAGGTAAAAATTACAACACATATAAGGGAAGTAGGAAGAGGTGCCGACATACTAGCAGAGCCACATGACTTCACAGTATTGTACCTGTTCATGTGGCAACTTGGATGATATGACCACACGACCCCTAGCAACGGCATAAGCGGTATTAGATACAACTATAAAGAGCTATGATGGAAATGCTCTGACAACTCGTACATTGGTAATTGGTTAGCTGTTTCCCTGTGACAACTCATACACTGGGGATTGGTGAGCTGTTTCGTCGTCAGATGAAAATGACGGCATTTAGCACAAAGGACTAGTCTGTAAGGCCCGATGTCGACCCAGCATCAACCTCACACAAATGCCAACATATATCAAAGACCAAAAGGTCTGTACAGTGGGCGGGCCTCGGGGACGAAACGTCCACCAGCAGAATCTCACCATATACAGGTAAAAATTACAACACATATAAAGGAAGTAGGCAGAGGTGCCGACACACTGGCTGAGCCACATGACTTCACAGTATAGTCTTCCGGTTAACCTACTCTAAAGCACATACCAAGAATCTAACGATTCGTGGTTTGTGTTGTATCTCAGGTACGCTTTTATTGTACCTGTTCATGTGGCAACTTGGATGATACGACCACACGGCCCCTAACACCGGCATAAGCGGAATTAGATACAAATATAGAGAGCTATGATGAAAATGCTCTGACAACTCGTACATTGGTAATTGGTGAGCTGTTTCGCTGTGACAACTCATACAGTAGGGTTTGGTGAGCTGTTTCGTCGTCAGATGAAAATGACGGCATTTAACACAAAAGACTAGTCTGTAAGGCACGATGTCGACCCAGCATCAACTTCCCACAAATGCCAACATATATCAAAGACCAAAAGGTCTGTACACGGGGCGGGCCTCGGGGACGAAACGTCCACCAGCAGAATCTCACCATATACAGGTAAAAATTACAACAAATATAAAGGGAAGTAGCAACAGGTGCCGACATACTTGCAGAGCCACATGACTTCACAGTATAGTCTTCCGGTTAACCTATTCTAAAGCACATACCGAGAATCTAACGATTCGTGCTATGTGTTGTATCTCAGGTACGCTTTTATTGCACCTGTTCATGTGGCAACTTAGATGATATGACCACACGTCCCCTAGCTACGGCATAAGCGGTATTAGATACAAATATAGAGAGCTATGATGGAAATGCTCTGACAACTCGTACATTGGTAATTGGTGAGCTGTTTCTCTGTGACAACTCATACACTGGGGATTGGTGAGCTGTTTCGTCGTCAGATGAAAATGACGGCATTTAACACAAAAAGACTAGTCTGTAAGGCCCGATGTCGATCCAGCATCAACTTCCCACAAATGCCAACATATATCAAAGACCAAAAGGTCTGTACAGGGGGCGGGCCTCGGGGACGAAACGTCCACCAGCAGAATCTCGCCATATACAGGTAAAAATTACAACACATATAAGGGAAGTAGGAAGAGGTGCCGACATACTAGCAGAGCCACATGACTTCACAGTATAGTCTTCCGGTTAACCTATTCTAAAGCACATACCAAGAATCTAACGATTCGTGGTATGTGTTGTATCTCAGGTACGCTTTTATTGTACCTGTTCATGTGGCAACTTGGATGATATGACCATATGGCCCCTAGCGCCGGCATAAGCGGTATTAGATACAAATATAGAGAGCTATGATGGAAATGCTCTGACAACTCGTACATTGGTAATTGGTTAGCTGTTTCCCTGTGACAACTCATACACTGGGGATTGGTGAGCTGTTTCGTCGTCAGATGAAAATGACGGCATTTAGCACAAAAGACTAGTCTGTAAGGCCCGATGTCGACCCAGCATCAACCTCACACAAATGCCAACATATATCAAAGACCAAAAGGTCTGTACAGTGGGCGGGCCTCGGGGACGAAACGTCCACCAGCAGAATCTCACCATATACAGGTAAAAATTACAACACATATAAGGGAAGTAGGCAGAGGTGCCGACACACTGGCAGAGCCACATGACTTCACAGTATAGTCTTCCGGTTAACCTATTCTAAAGCACATACCAAGAATCTAACGATTCGTGGTTTGTGTTGTATCTCAGGTACGCTTTTATAGTACCTGTTCATGTGGCAACTTGGATGATACGACCACACGGCCCCTAGCACCGGCATAAGCGGAATTAGATACAAATATAGAGAGCTATGATGGAAATGCTCTGACAACTCGTACATTGGTAATTGGTGAGCTGTTTCGCTGTGACAACTCATACAGTAGGGTTTGGTGAGCTGTTTCGTCGTAAGATGAAAATGACGGCATTTAACACAAAAGACTAGTCTGTAAGGCACGATGTCGACCCAGCATCAACTTCCCACAAATGCCAACATATATCAAAGACCAAAAGGTCTGTACAGGGGGCGGGCCTCGGGGACGAAACGTCCACCAGCAGAATGTCGCCATATACAGGTAAAAATTACAACACATATAAGGGAAGTAGGAAGAGGTGCCGACATACTAGCAGAGCCACATGACTTCACAGTATAGTCTTCCGGTTAACCTATTCTAAAGCACATACCAAGAATCTAACGATTCGTGGTATGTGTTGTATCTCAGGTACGCTTTTATTGTACCTGTTCATGTGGCAACTTGGATGATATGACCATATGGCCCCTAGCGCCGGCATAAGCGGTATTAGATACAAATATAGAGAGCTATGATGGAAATGCTCTGACAACTCGTCCATTGGTAATTGGTGAGCTGTTTCGCTGTGACAACTCATACACTGGGGATTGGTGAGCTGTTTCGTCGTCAGATGAAAATGACGGCATTTAGCACAAAAGACTAGTCTGTAAGGCCCGATGTCGACCCAGCATCAACTTCCCACAAATGCCAACATATATCAAAGACCAAAAGGTCTGTACAGGGGGCGGGCCTCGGGGACGAAACGTCCACCAGCAGAATCTCGCCATATACAGGTAAAAATTACAACACATATAAGGGAAGTAGGAAGAGGTGCCGACATACTAGCAGAGCCACATGACTTCACAGTATAGTCTTCCGGTTAACCTATTCTAAAGCACATACCAAGAATCTAACGATTCGTGGTATGTGTTGTATCTCAGGTACGCTTTTATTGTACCTGTTCATGTGGCAACTTGGATGATATGACCATATGGACCCTAGCGCCGGCATAAGCGGTATTAGATACAAATATAGAGAGCTATGATGGAAATGCTCTGACAACTCGTACATTGGTAATTGGTTAGCCGTTTCCCTGTGACAACTCATACACTGGGGATTGGTGAGCTGTTTCGTCGTCAGATGAAAATGACGGCATTTAGCACAAAAGACTAGTCTGTAAGGCCCGATGTCGACCCAGCATCAACCTCACACAAATGCCAACATATATCAAAGACCAAAAGGTCTGTACAGTGGGCGGGCCTCGGGGACGAAACGTCCACCAGCAGAATCTCACCATATACAGGTAAAAATTACAATACATATAAGGGAAGTAGGCAGAGGTGCCGTCACACTGGCAGAGCCACATGACTTCACAGTATAGTCTTCCGGTTAACCTATTCTAAAGCACATACCAAGAATCTAACGATTCGTGGTTTGTGTTGTATCTCAGGTACGCTTTTATTGTACCTGTTCATGTGGCAACTTGGATGATACGACCACACGGCCCCTAGCACCGGCATAAGCGGAATTAGATACAAATATAGAGAGCTATGATGGAAATGCTCTGACAACTCGTACATTGGTAATTGGTGAGCTGTTTCGCTGTGACAACTCATACAGTAGGGTTTGGTGAGCTGTTTCGTCGTAAGATGAAAATGACGGCATTTAACACAAAAGACTAGTCTGTAAGGCACGATGTCGACCCAGCATCAACTTCCCACAAATGCCAACATATATCAAAGACCAAAAGGTCTGTACAGGGGGCGGGCCTCGGGGTCGAAACGTCCACCAGCAGAATGCCGCCATATACAGGTAAAAATTACAACACATATAAGGGAAGTAGGAAGAGGTGCCGACATACTAGCAGAGCCACATGACTTCACAGTATAGTCTTCCGGTTAACCTATTCTAAAGCACATACCAAGAATCTAACGATTCGTGGTATTTGTTGTATCTCAGGTACGCTTTTATTGTACCTGTTCATGTGGCAACTTGGATGATATGACCACACGACCCCTAGCAACGGCATAAGCGGTATTAGATACAAATATAAAGAGCTATGATGGAAATGCTCTGACAACTCGTACATTGGTAATTGGTTAGCTGTTTCCCTGATACAAATATAGAGAGCTATGATGGAAATGCTCTGACAACTCGTACATTGGTAATTGGTGAGCTGTTTCCCTGTGACAACTCATACACTGGGGATTGGTGAGCTGTTTCGTCGTCAGATGAAAATGACGGCATTTAACACAAAAGACTAGTCTGTAAGGCCCGATGTCGATTCAGCATCAACTTCCCACAAATGCCAACATATATCAAAGACCAAAAGGTCTGCACAGGGGGCGGGCCTCGGGGACGAAACGTCCACCAGCAGAATCTCGCCATATACAGGTAAAAATTACAACACATATAAGGGAAGTAGGAAGAGGTGCCGACATACTAGCAGAGCCACATGACTTTACAGTATAGTCTTCCGGTTAACCTATTCTAAAGCACATACCAAGAATCTAACGATTCGTGGTATGTGTTGTATCTCAGGTACGCTTTTATTGTACCTGTTCATGTGGCAACTTGACCACTTGACCCCTAGCAACGGCATAAGCGGTATTAGATACAAATATAAAGAGCTATGATGGAAATGCTCTGACAACTCGTACATTGGTAATTGGTTAGCTGTTTCCCTGTGACAACTCATACACTGGGGATTGGTGAGCTGTTTCGTCGTCAGATGAAAATGACGGCATTTAGTACAAAAGATTAGTCTGTAAGGCCCGATGTCGACCCAGCATCAACCTCACACAAATGCCAACATATATCAAAGACCAAAAGGTCTGTACAGTGGGCGGGCCTCGAGGACCAAACGTCCACCAGCAGAATCTCACCATATACAGGTAAAAATTACAACACATATAAGGGAAGTAGGCAGAGGTGCCGACACACTGGCAGAGCCACATGACTTCACAGTATAGTCTTCCGGTTAACCTATTCTAAAGCACATACCAAGAATCTAACGATTCGTGGTATGTGTTGTATCTCAGGTACGCTTTTATTGTACCTGTTCATGTGGCAACTTGGATGATACGACCACACGGGCCCTAGCACCGGCATAAGCGGAATTCGATACAAATATAGAGAGCTATGATGGAAATGCTCTGACAACTCGTACATTGGTAATTGGTGAGCTGTTTCGCTGTGACAACTCATACAGTAAGGTTTCGTGAGCTGTTTCGTCGTCAGATGAAAATGACGGCATTTAACACAAAAGACTAGTCTGTAAGGCACGATGTCGACCCAGCATCAACTTCCCACAAATGCCAACATATATCAAAGACCAAAAGGTCTGTACACGGGGCGGGCCTCGGGGACGAAACGTCCACCAGCAGAATCTCACCATATACAGGTAAAAATTACAACACATATAAAGGGAAGTAGCAACAGGTGCCGACATAATGGCAGAGCCACATGACTTCACAGTATAGTCTTCCGGTTAACCTATTCTAAAGCACATACCAAGAATCTAACGATTCGTGGTTTGTGTTATATCTCAGGTACGCTTTTATTGAACCTGTTCATGTGGCAACTTGGATGATATGACCACACGTCCCCTAGCTACGGCATAAGCGGTATTAGATACAAATATAGAGAGCTATGATGGAAATGCTCTGACAACTCGTACATTGGTAATTGGTGAGCTGTTTCCCTGTGACAACTCATACACTGGGGATTGGTGAGCTGTTTCGTCGTCAGATGAAAATGACGGCATTTAACACAAAAGACTAGTCTGTAAGGCCCGATGTCGATCCAGCATCAACTTCCCACAAATTCCAACATATATAAAAGACCAAAAGGTCTGTACAGGGGGCGGGCCTCGGGGACGAAACGTCCACCAGCAGAATCTCGCCATATACAGGTAAAAATTACAACACATATAAGGGAAGTAGGAAGAGTGGCCGACATACTAGCAGAGCCACATGACTTCACAGTATAGTCTTCCGGTTAACCTATTCTAAAGCACATGCCAAGAATCTAACGATTCGTGGTATGTGTTGTATCTCAGGTACGCTTTTATTGTACCTGTTCATGTGGCAACTTGGATGGTATGACCATATGGCCCCTAGCGCCGGCATAAGCGGTATTAGATACAAATATAGAGAGCTATGATGGAAATGCTCTGACAACTCGTCCATTGGTAATTGGTGAGCTGTTTCGCTGTGACAACTTATACACTGGGGATTGGTGAGCTGTTTCGTCGTCAGATGAAAATGACGGCATTTAGCACAAAAGACTAGTCTGTAAGGCCCGATGTCGACCCAGCATCAACCTCCCACAAATGCCAACATATATCAAAGACCAAAAGGTCTGTACAGGGGGCGGGCCTCGGGGACGAAATGTCCACCAGCAGAATCTCACCATATACAGGTAAAAATTACAACACATACAAGGGAAGTAGGCAGAGGTGCCGACACACTGGCAGAGCCACATGACTTCACAGTATAGTCTTCCGGTTAACCAATTCTAAAGCACATACCAAGAATCTAACGATTCGTGGTTTGTGCTGTATCTCAGGTACGCTTTTATTGTACCTGTTCATGTGGCAACTTGGATGATACGACCACACGGCCCCTAGCACCGGCATAAGCGGAATTAGATACAAATATAGAGAGCTATGATGGAAATGCTCTGACATCTCGTACATTGGTAATTGGTGAGCTGTTTCGCTGTGACAACTCATACAGTAGGGTTTGGTGAGCTGTTTCGTCGTAAGATGAAAATGACGGCATTTAACACAAAAGACTAGTCTGTAAGGCACGATGTCGACCCAGCATCAACTTCCCACAAATGCCAACATATATCAAAGAACAAAAGGTCTGTACAGGGGGCGGGCCTCGGGGACGAAACGTCCACCAGCAGAATCTCGCCATATACAGGTAAAAATTACAACACATATAAGGGAAGTAGGAACAGGTGCCGACATACTGGCAGAGACACATGACTTCACAGTATAGTCTTCAGGTTAACGTATTCTAAAGCACATACCAAGAATCTAACGATTCGTGGTATGTGTTGTATCTCAGGTACGCTTTTATTGTACCTGTTCATGTGGCAACTTGGATGATATGACCACACGTCCCCTAGCTACGGCATAAGCGGTATTAGATACAAATATAGAGAGCTATGATGGAAATGCTCTGACAACTCGTACATTGGTAATTGGTGAACTGTTTCGCTGTGACAACTCATACACTGGGGATTGGTGAGCTGTTTCGTCGTCAGATGAATATGACGGCATTTAACACAAAAGACTAGTCTGTAAGGCCCGATGTCGATCCAGGATCAACTTCCCACAAATGCCAACATATATCAAAGACCAAAAGGTCTGTACAGGGGGCGGGCCTCGGGGACGAAACGTCCACCAGCAGAATCTCGCCATAAACAGGTAAAAATTACAACACATATAAGGGAAGTAGGAAGAGGTGCCGACATACTAGCAGGGCCACATGACTTCACAGTATAGTCTTCCGGTTAGCCTATTCTAAAGCACATACCAAGAATCTAACGATTCGTGGTATGTGTTGTATCTCAGGTACGCTTTTATTGTACCTGCTCATGTGGCAACTTGGATGATATGACCATATGGCCCCAGGCGCCGGCATCAGCGGTATTAGATACAAATATAGAGAGCTATGATGGAAATGCTCTGACAACTCGTCCATTGGTAATTGGTGAGCTGTTTCTCTGTGACAACTCATACACTGGGGATTGGTGAGCTGTTTCGTCGTCAGATGAAAATGACGGCATTTAGCACAAAAGACTAGTCTGTAAGTCTCGATGTCGACCCAGCATCAACCTCCCACAAATGCCAACATATATCAAACACCAAAAGGTCTGTACAGGGGCGGGCCTCGGTGACGAAACGTCCACCAGCAGAATCTCACCATATACAGGTAAAAATTACAACACATATAAGGGAAGTAGGCAGAGGTGCCGACATACTGGCAGAGCCACATGACTTCACAGTATAGTCTTCCGGTTAACCTATTCTAAAGCACATACCAAGAATCTAACGATTCGTGGTATGTGTTGTATCTCAGGTACGCTTTTATTGTACCTGTTCATGTGGCAACTTGGATGATATGACCACACGACCCCTAGCAACGGCATAAGCGGTATTAGATACAAATATAGAGAGCCATGATGGAAATGCTCTGACAACTCGTACATTGGTAATTGGTGAGCTGTTTCGCTCTGACAACTCATACAGTAGGGTTTGGTGAGCTGTTTCGTCGTAAGATGAAAATGACGGCATTTAACACACAAGACTAGTCTGTAAGGCACGATGTCGACCCAGCTTCAACTTCCCACAAATGCCAACATATATCAAAGACCAAAAGGTCTGTACAGGGGGCGGGCCTCGGGGACGAAACGTCCACCAGCAG
Organism: Hanleya hanleyi; assembly: GCA_036873755.1. Classification (NCBI taxonomy): domain Eukaryota; kingdom Metazoa; phylum Mollusca; class Polyplacophora; order Lepidopleurida; family Hanleyidae; genus Hanleya; species Hanleya hanleyi. The sequence continues at coordinate 40,754 of JAVTVY010010962.1, read as the reverse complement.
AATCTCGCCATATACAGGTAAAAATTACAACACATATAAGGGAATTAGGAACAGGTGCCGACATACTGGCAGATCCACATGACTTCACAGTATAGTCTTCCGGTTAACCTATTCTAAAGCACATACCAAGAATCTAACGATTCGTGGTATGTGTTGTATCTCAGGTACGCTTTTATTGTACCTGTTCATGTGGCAACTTGGATGATATGACCACACGGCCCCTAGCTACGGCATAAGCGGTATTAGATACAAATATAGAGAGCTATGATGGAAATGCTCTGACAACTCGTACATTGGTAATTGTTGAGCTGTTTCGCTGTGACAACTCATACACTGGGGATTGGTGAGCTGTTTCGTCGTCAGATGAAAATGACGGCATTTAACACAAAAGACTAGTCTGTAAGGCCCGATGTCGACCCAGCATCAACTTCCCACAAATGCCAACATATATCAAAGACCAAAGGTCTGTACAGGGGGCGGGCCTCGGGGACGAAACGTCCACCAGCAGAATCTCGCCATATACAGGTAAAAATTACAACACATATAAGGGAAGTAGGAAGAGGTGCCGACATACTAGCAGAGCCACATGACTTTACAGTATAGTCTTCCGGTTAACCTATTCTAAAGCACATACCAAGAATCTAACGATTCGTGGTATGTGTTGTATCTCAGGTGCGCTTTTATTGTACCTGTTCATGTGGCAACTTGGATGATATGACCACACGACCCCTAGCTACGGCATAAGCGGTATTAGATACAAATATAGAGAGCTATGATGGAAATGCTCTGACAACTCGTACATTGGTAATTGGTGAGCTGTTTCGCTGTGACAACTCATACAGTGGGGATTGGTGAGCTGTTTCGTCGTCAGATGAAAATGACGGCATTTAACACAAAAGACTAGTCTGTAATGCCCGATGTCGACCCAGCATCAACCTCCCACAAATGCCAACATATATCAAAGACCAAAAGGTCTGTACCGGGGACGGACCTCGGGAACGAAACGCCCACCAGCAGAATCTCGCCATATACAGGTAAAAATTACAACACATATAGGGGAAGTAGGAAGAGGTTCCGACATACTAGTAGAGCGACATGACTTCACAGTATAGTCTTCCGGTTAACCTATTCTAAAGCACATACCAAGAATCTAACGATTCGTGGTGTGTGTTGTATCTCAGGTACGCTTTTATTGTACCTGTTCATGTGGCAACTTGGATGATATGACCATATGGCCCCTAGCGCCGGCATAAGCGGTATTAGATACAAATATAGAGAGCTATGATGGAAATGCTCTGACGACTCGTCCATTCGTAATTGGTGAGCTGTTTCGCTGTGACAACTCATACACTAGGGATTGGTGAGCTGTTTCGTCGTCAGATGAAAATAACGGCATTTAGCACAAAAGACTAGTCTGTAAGGCCCGATGTCGACCCAGCATCAACCTCCCACAAATGCCAACATATATCAAAGACCAAAAGGTCTGTACAGGGGGCGGGCCTCGGGGACGAAACGTCCACCAGCAGAATCTCACCATATACAGGTAAAAATTACAACACATATAAGGGAAGTAGGCAGAGGTGCCGACATACTGGCAGAGCCACATGACTTCACAGTATAGTCTTCCGGTTAACCTATTCTAAAGCACATACCAAGAATCTAACGATTCGTGGTTTGTGTTGTATCTCAGGTACGCTTTTATTGTACCTGTTCATGTGGCAACTTGGATGATACGACCACACGGCCCCTAGCACCGGCATAAGCGGAATTAGATACAAATATAGAGAGCTATGATGGAAATGCTCTGACAACTCGTACATTGGTAATTGGTGAGCCGTTTCGCTGTGACAACTCATACAGTAGGGTTTGGTGAGCTGTTTCGTCGTAAGATGAAAATGACGGCATTTAACACAAAAGACTAGTCTGTAAGGCCCGATGTCGACCCAGCATCAACTTCCCACAAATGCCAACATATATCAAAGACCAAAAGGTCTGTACAGGGGGCAGGCCTCGGGGACGAAACGTCCACCAGCAGAATCTCGCCATATACAGGAAAAAATTACAACACATATAAGGGAAGTGGGAAGAGGTGCCGACATTCTGACTGCGTCACATGACTTCACCGAATAGTCTTCTGGTTAACCTATTCTAAGGCACATACCAAGAATCTAACGATTCGTGGTATGTGTTGTATCTCAGGTACGCTTTTATTGTGCCTGTTCATGTGGCAACTTGGATGATATGACCACACGGCCCCTAGCACCGGCATAAGCGGTATTAGATACATATAGAGAGCTATGATGGAAATGCTCTGAAAACTCGTACATTGGTAATTGGTGAGCTGTTTCGCTGTGACAACTCGTACACTGGGGATTGGTGAGCTGTTTCGTCGTCAGATGAAAATGACGGCATTTAACACAAAAGACTAGTCTGTAAGGCCCGATGTCGACCCAGCATCAACTTCTTACAAATGCCAACATAGATCAAGGACCAAAAGGTCTGTACAGGGGGCGGAGCTCGGGAACGAAACGTCCACCAGCAGAATCTCGCCATATACAGGTAAAAATTACAACACATACAAGGGAAGTAGGAAGAGGTGCCGATATACTAGCAGAGCCACATGACTTCACAGTATAGTCTTCCGGTTAACCTATTCTAAAGCACATACCAAGAATCTAACGATTCGTGGTATGTGTTGTATCTCAGGTACGCTTTTATTGTACCTGTTCATGTGGCAACTTGGATGATATGACCACACGACCCCTAGCAACGGCATAAGCGGTATTAGATACAAATATAGAGAGCCATGATGGAAATGCTCTGACAACTCGTACATTGGTAATTGGTGAGCTGTTTCGCTCTGACAACTCATACAGTAGGGTTTGGTGAGCTGTTTCGTCGTAAGATGAAAATGACGGCATTTAACACACAAGACTAGTCTGTAAGGCACGATGTCGACCCAGCATCAACTTCCCACAAATGCCAACATATATCAAAGACCAAAAGGTCTGTACAGGGGGCGGGCCTCGGGGACGAAACGTCCACCAGCAGAATGTCGCCATATACAGGTAAAAATTACAAGACATATAAGGGAAGTAGGAAGAGGTGCCGACATACTAGCAGAGCCACATGACTTCACAGTATAGTCTTCCGGTTAACCTATTCTAAAGCACATACCAAGAATCTAACGATTCGTGGTATGTGTTGTATCTCAGGTACGCTTTTATTGTACCTGTTCATGTGGCAACTTGGATGATATGACCACACGGCCCCTAGCTACGGCATAAGCGGTATTAGATACAAATATAGAGAGCTATGATGGAAATGCTCTGACAACTCGTACATTGGTAATTGTTGAGCTGTTTCGCTGTGACAACTCATACACTGGGGATTGGTGAGCTGTTTCGTCGTCAGATGAAAATGACGGCATTTAACACAAAAGACTAGTCTGTAAGGCCCGATGTCGACCCAGCATCAACTTCCCACAAATGCCAACATATATCAAAGACCAAAAGGTCTGTACAGGGGCGGGCCTCGGGGACGAAACGTCCAACAGCAGGGTCTCGCCATATACAGGTAAAAATTACAACACATATAAGGGAAGTAGGAAGAGGTGCCGACATACTGGCAGAGCCACATGACTTTACAGTATAGTCTTCCGGTTAACCTATTCTAAAGCACATACCAAGAATCTAACGATTCGTGGTATGTGTTGTATCTCAGGTGCGCTTTTATTGTACCTGTTCATGTGGCAACTTGGATGATATGACCACACGACCCCTAGCAACGGCATAAGCGGTATTAGATACAAATATAGAGAGCTATGAAGGAAATGCTCTGACAACTCGTACATTGGTAATTGGTGAGCTGTTTCCCTGTGACAACTCATACACTGGGGAATGGTGAGATGTTTCGTCGTCAGATGAAAATGGCGGCATTTAACACAAAAGACTAGTCTGTAAGGCCCGATGTCGACCCTGCATCAACGTCCCACAAATGCCAACATATATCAAAGACCAAAAGGTCTGTACAGGGGGCGGGCCTCGGGGACGAAACGTCCACCAGCAGAATTTCGCCATATACAGGTAAAAATTACAACATATATAAGGGAAGTAGGAAGAGGTGCCGACATACTAGCAGAGCCACATGACTTCACAGTATAGTCTTCCGGTTAATCTATTCTAAAGCACATACCACGAATCTAAGGATTCGTGGTATGTGTTGTATCTCAGGTACGCTTTTATTGTACCTGTTCATGTGGCAACTTGGATGATATGACCACACGGCCCATAGCGCCGGTATAAGCGGTATTAGATACAAATATAGAGAGCTATGATGGAAATGCTCTGACAACTCGTACATTGGTAATTGGTGAGCTGTTTCCCTGTGACAACTCATACACTGGAAATTGGCGAGCTGTTTCCTCGTCAGATGAAAATGACCGCATTTAACACAAAATACTAGTCTGTAAGGCCCGATGTCGACCCAGCATCAACCTCCCACAAATGCCAACATATATCAAAGACCAAAAGGTGTGTAAAGGGGGCAGGCCTCGGGGACTAAACTTCCACCAGCAGAATCTCGCCATATACAGGTAAAAATTACAACACATATAAGGGAAGTAGGAACAGTGCCGACATACTGGCAAAGCCACATGACTTCACAGTATAGTCTTCCGGTTAACCTATTCTAAAGCACATACCAAGAATCTAACGATTCGTGGTATGTTTTGTATCTCAGGTACGCTTTTATTGTACCTGTTCATGTGGCAACTTGGATGATATGACCACACGACCCCTAGCCACGGCATAAGCGGTATTAGATACAAATATAGAGAGCTATGATGGAAATGCTCTGACAACTCGTACATTGGTAACTGGTGATCTGTTTCCCTGTGACAACTCATACACTGGGGAATGGTGAGATGTTTCGTCGTCAGTTGAAAATGGCGGCATTTAACACAAAAGACTAGTCTGTAAGGCCCGATGTCGACCCTGCATCAACGTCCCACAAATGCCAACATATATCAAAGACCAAAAGGTCTGTACAGGGGGCGGGCCTCGGGGACGAAACGTCCACCAGCAGAATCTCGCCATATACAGGTAAAAATTACAACACATATAAGGGAAGTAGGAAGAGGTGCCGACATACTAGCAGAGCCACATGACTTCACAGTATAGTCTTCCGGTTAACCTATTCTAAAGCACACACCAAGAATCTAACGATTCGTGGTATGTGTTGTATCTCAGGTACGCTTTTATTGTACCTGTTCATGTGGCAACTTGGATGATATGACCACACGACCCCTAGCCACGGCATAAGCGGTATTAGATACAAACATAGAGAGCTATGATGGAAATGCTCTGACAACTCGTACATTGGTAATTGGTGAGCTGTTTCCCTGTGACAACTCATACACTGGGGATTGGCGAGCTGTTTCGTCGTAAGATGAAAAAGAAGACATTTAACTCAAAATACTAGTCTGTAAGGCCCGATGTCGATCCAGCATCAACCTCCCACAAATGCCAACATATATCAAAGACCAAAAGGGTCTGTACAGGGGGCTGGCCTCGCGGACGAAACGTCCACCAGCACAATCTCGCCATATACAGGTAAAAATTACAACACATATAAGGGAAGTAGGAAGAGGTGCCGACACACTAGCAGAGCCACATGACTTCACAGTATAGTCTTCCGGTTAACCTATTCTAAAGCACATACCAAGAATCTAACGATTCGTGCTATGTGTTGTATCTCAGTTACGCTTTTATTGTACCTGTTCATGTGGCAACTTGGATGATATGACCACACGATCCCTAGCAACGGCATAAGCGGTATTAGATACAAATATAGAGAGCTATGATGGAAATGCTCTGAAAACTCGTACATTGGTAATTGGTGAGCTGTTTCCCTGTGACAACTCATACACTGGGGATTGTTGAGCTGTTTCGTCGTCAGATGAAAATGACCGCATTTAACACAAAATACTAGTCTGTAAGGCCCGATGTCGACCCAGCATCAACCTCCCACAAATGCCAACATATATCAAAGATCAAAAGGTGTGTAAAGGGGGCAGGCCTCGGGGACTAAACTTCCACCAGCAGATTCTCGCCATATACAGGTAAAAATTACAACACATATAAGGGAAGTAGGAACAGTGCCGACATACTGGCAGAGCCATATGACTTCACAGTATAGTCTTCCGGTTAACCTATTCGAAAGCACATACCAAGAATCTAACGATTCGTGGTATGTGTTGTATCTCAGGTACGCTTTTATTGTACCTGTTCATGTGGCAACTTGGATGATATGACCACACGACCCCTAGCCACGGCATAAGCGGTATTAGATACAAACATAGAGAGCTATGATGGAAATGCTCTGACAACTCGTACATTGGTAATTGGTGAGCTGTTTCGCTGTGACAACTCATACACTGGGGATTGGTGAGCTGTTTCGTCGTCAGATGAAAATGACGGCATTTAGCACAAAAGAATAGTCTGTAAGGCCCGATGTCGACCCAGCATCAACCTCCCACAAATGCCAACATATATCAAAGACAAAAAGGTCTGTACAGGGGGCGGGCATCGGGGACGAAACGTCCACCAGCAGAATCTCACCATATACAGGTAAAAATTACAACACATATAAGGGAAGTAGGCAGAGGTGCCGACATACTGGCAGAGCCACATGACTTCACAGTATAGTCTTCCGGTTAACCTATTCTAAAGCACATACCAAGAATCTAACGATTCGTGGTATGTGTTGTATCTCAGGTACGCTTTTATTGTACCTGTTCATGTGGCAACTTGGATGATTTGACCACACGACCCCTAGCCACGGCATAAGCGGTATTAGATACAAATATAGAGAGCTATGATGGAAATGCTCTGACAACTCGTACATTGGTAATTGGTGAGCTGTTTCCCTGTGACAACTCATACACTGGGGAATGGTGAGATGTTTCGTCGTCAGATGAAAATGGCGGCATTTAACACAAAAGACTAGTCTGTAAGGCCCGATGTCGACCCTGCGTCAACGTCCAACAAATGCCAACATATATCATAGACCAAAAGGTCTTTACAGGGGGCGGGCCTCGGGGACGAAACGTCCACCAGCAGAATCTCGCCATATACAGGTAAAAATTACAACACATATAAGGGAAGTAGGAAGAGGTGCCGACATACTAGCAGAGCCACATGACTTCACAGTATAGTCTTCCGGTTAACCTATTCTAAAGCACATACCAAGAATCTAAGGATTCGTGGTATGTGTTGCATCTCAGGTACGCTTTTATTGTATCTGTTCATGTGGCAACTTGGATGATATGACCACACGGCCCATAGCGCCGGTATAAGCGGTATTAGATACAAATATAGAGAGCTACGATGGAAATGCTCTGACAACTCGTACATTGGTAATTGGTGAGCTGTTTCCCTGTGACAACTCATATACTGGTGATTGGTGAGCTGTTTCGTCGTCAGATGAAAAAGACGGCATTTAACACAAAAGATTAGTCTGTAAGGCCCGATGTCGATCCAGCATCAACCTCCCACAAATGCCAACATATATCAAAGACCAACAGGGTCTGTACAGGGGACGGGCCTCGGGGACGAAACCTCCACCAGCAGAATCTCGCCATATACAGGTAAAAATTACAACACATATAAGGGAAGTAGGAAGAGGTGCCGACATACTAGCAGAGCCACATGACTTCACAGTATAGTCTTCCGGTTAACCTATTCTAAAGCACATACCAAGAATCTAACGATTCGTGGTATGTGTTGTATCTCAGGTACGCTTTTATTGTACCTGTTCATGTGGCAACTTGGATGATATGACCACACGACCCCTAGCAACGGCATAAGCGGTATTAGATACAAATATAGAGCTATGATGGAAATGCTCTGACAACTCGTACATTGGTAATTGGTGAGCTGTTTCTCTGTGACAACTCATACACTGGGGATTGGTGAGCTGTTTCGTCGTCAGATGAAAATGACCGCATTTAACACAAAATACTAGTCTGTAAGGCGCGATGTCGACCCAGCATCAACCTCCCACAAATGCCAACATATATCAAAGACCAAAATGTCTGTAAAGGGGGCAGACCTCGGGGACTAAACTTCCACCAGCAGAATCTCGCCATATACAGGTAAAATTTACAACACATATAAGGGAAGTAGGAAGAGGTGCCGACATACTGGCAGAGCCACATGACTTCACAGTTTAGTCTTCCGGTTAAACTATTCTAAAGCACATACCAAGAATCTAACGATTCGTGGTATGTGTTGTATATCAGGTCCGCTTTTATTGTACCTGTTCATGTGCCAACTTGGATGATATGACAACAAGGCCTCTAGCACCGCCATAAGCGGTATTAGATACAAACATAGAGAGCTATGATGGAAATGCTCTGAGAACTCGTACATTGGTAATTGGTAGGCTGTTTCGCTGTGACAACTCATACACTAGGGATTGGTGAGCTGTTTCGTCGTAAGATGAAAATGACGCCATTTAACACAAAAGACTAGTCTGTAAGGCTCGATGTCGACCCAGCATCAACTTCCCACAAATGCCAACATATATCAAAGACCAACAGGTCTGTACAGGGGACGGGCCTCGGGGACGAAACGTCCACCAGCAGAATCTCGCCATATACAGGTAAAAATTACAACACATATAAGGGAAGTAGGAAGAGGTGCCGACACACTAGCAGAGCCACATGACTTCACAGTATAGTCTTCCCGTTAACCTATTCTAAAGCACATACCAAGAATCTAACGATTCGTGGTATGTGTTGTATCTCAGGTACGCTTTTATTGTACCTGTTCATGTGGCAATTTGGATGATATGACCACACGACCCCTAGCAACGGCATTAGCAGTATTAGATACAAATATAGAGAGCTATGATGGAAATGCTCTGAAAACTCGTACATTGGTAATTGGTGAGCTGTTTCCCTGTGACAACTCATACACTGGGGATTGGTGAGCTGTTTCGTCGTCAGATGAAAATGACCGCATTTAACACAAAATACTAGTCTGTAAGGCCCGATGTCGACCCAGCATCAACCTCCCACAAATGCCAACATATATCAAAGACCAAAAGGTCTGTAAAGGGGGCAGGCCTCCGGGACTAGCCTTCCACCAGCAGAATCTCGCCATATACAGGTAAAAATTACAACACATATAAGGGAAGTAGGAACAGGTGCCGACATACTGGCAGAGCCACATGACTTCACAGTATAGTCTTCCGGTTAACCTATTCTAAAGCACATACCAAGAATCTAACGATTCGTGGTATGTGTTGTATCTCAGGTACGCTTTTATTGTACCTGTTCATGTGGCAACTTGGATGATTTGACCACACGACCCCTAGCAACGGCATAAGCGGTATTAGATACAAATATAGAGAGCTATGATGGAAATGCTCTGACAACTCGTACATTGGTAATTGGTGAGCTGTTTCCCTGTGACAACTCATACACTGGGGATTGGTGAGCTGTTTCGTCGTCAGATGAAAATGACGGCATTTAGCACAAAATACTAGTCTGTAAGGCCCGATGTCGACCCAGCATCAACCTCACACAAATGCCAACATATATCAAAGACCAAAAGGTCTGTACAGGGGGCGGGCCTCGGGGACGAAACGTCCACCAGCAGAATCTCACCATATACAGGTAAAAATTACAACACATATAAGGGAAGTAGGCAGAGGTGCCGACATACTGGCAGAGCCACATGACTTCACAGTATAGTCTTCCGGTTAACCTATTCTAAAGCACATACCAAGAATCTAACGATTCGTGGTATGTGTTGTATCTCAGGTACGCTTTTATTGTACCTGTTCATGTGGCAACTTGGATGATTTGACCACACGACCCCTAGCAACGGCATAAGCGGTATTAGATACAAACATAGAGAGCTATGATGGAAATGCTCTGACAACTCGTACATTGGTAATTGGTGAGCTGTTTCCCTGTGACAACTCATACACTGGGGATTGGCGAGATGTTTCGTCGTCAGATGAAAATGACGGCATTTAGCACAAAATACTAGTCTGTAAGGCCCGATGTCGACCCAGCATCAACCTCACACAAATGCCAACATATATCAAAGACCAAAAGGTCTGTACAGGGGGCGGGCCTCGGGGACGAAACGTCCACCAGCAGAATCTCGCCATATACAGGTAAAAATTACAACACATATAAGGGAAGTAGGAAGAGGTGCCGACATACTAGCAAAGCCACATGACTTCACAGTATAGTCTTCCGGTTAACCTATTCTAAAGCACATACCAAGAATCTAACGATTCGTGGTATGTGTTGTATCTCAGGTACGCTTTTATTGTACCTGTTCATGTGGCAACTTGGATGATATGACCACACGGCCCATAGCGCCGGTATAAGCGGTATTATATACAAATATAGAGAGCTACGATGGAAATGCTCTGACAACTCGTACATTGGTAATTGGTGAGCTGTTTCGCTGTGACAACTCATACACTGGGGATTAGTGAGCTGTTTCGTCGTCAGATGAAAATGACCGCATTTAACACAAAATATTAGTCTGTAAGGCGCGATGTCGACCCAGCATCAACCTCCCACAAATGCCAACATATATCAAAGACCAAAAGGTCTGTAAAGGGGGCAGGTCTCGGGGACTAAACTTCCACCAGCAGAATCTCGCCATATACAGGTAAAAATTACAACACATATAAGGGAAGTAGGAAGAGGTGCCGACATACTGGCAGAGCTACATGACTTCACAGTTTAGTCTTCCGGTTAAACTATTCTAAAGCACATACCAAGAATATAACGATTCGTGGTATGTCTTGTATATCAGGTACGCTTTTATTGTACCTGTTCATGTGCCAACTTGGATGATATGACCACACGGCCTCTAGCACCGCCATAAGCGGTATTAGATACAAACATAGAGAGCTATGATGGAAATGCTCTGAGAACTCGTACATTGGTAATTGGTAGGCTGTTTTGCTGTGACAACTCATACACTAGGGATTGGTGAGCTGTTTCGTCGTAAGATGAAAATGACGGCATTTAACACAAAAGACTAGTCTGTAAGGCCCGATGTCGACCCAGCATCAACTTCCCACAAATGCCAACATATATCACAGACCAACAGGTCTGTACAGGGGACGGGCCTCGGGGACGAAACGTCCACCAGCAGAATCTCGCCATATACAGTTAAAAATTACAACACATATAAGAGAAACAGGAAGAGGTGCCGACATACTAGCAGAGCCACATGACTTCACAGTATAGTCTTCCGGTTAACCTATTCTAAAGCACATACCAAGAATCTAACGATTCGTGGTATGTGTTGTATCTCAGGTACGCTTTTATTGTACCTGTTCATGTGGCAACTTGGATGATATGACCACACGACCCCTAGCAACGGCATAAGCGGTATTAGATACAAATATAGAGAGCTATGATGGAAATGCTCTGAAAACTCGTACATTGGTAATTGGTGAGCTGTTTCGCTGTGACAACTCATACACTGGGGATTGGTGAGCTGTTTCGTCGTCAGATGAAAATGACCGCATTTAACACAAAATACTAGTCTGTAAGGCCCGATGTCCACCCAGCATCAACCTCCCACAAATGCTAACATATATCAAAGACCAAAAGGTCTGTAAAGGGGGCAGGCCTCGGGGACGAAACTTCCACCAGCAGAATCTCGCCATATACAGGTAAAAATTACAACACATATAAGGGAAGTAGGAAGAGGTGCCGACATTCTGGTAGAGCCACATGACTTCACAGTATAGTCTTCCGGTTAAACTATTCTAAAGCACATACCAAGAATCTAACGATTCGTCGTATGTGTTGTATCTCAGTTACGCTTTTATTGTACCTGTTCATGTGGCAACTTCGATGATATGACCACACGGCCCCTAGCAACGGATAAGCGGTATTAGATGCAAATATAGAGAGCTATGATGGAAATGCTCTGCCAACTCGTACATTGGTAATTGGTGAGCTGTTTCGCTGTGACAACTCATACACTAGGGTGTGGTGAGCTGTTTCGGCGTCAGATGAAAATGACCGCATTTAACACAAAAGACTAGTCTGTGAGGCCCGATGTCGACCCAGCATCAGCTTCCCACAAATGCCAACATATATCAAAGACCAAAAGGCCTGTACAGGGGACGGGCCTCGGGGACGAAACGTCCACCAGCAGAATCTCGCCATATACAGGTAAAAATTACAACACATATAAGGGAAGTAGGAAGAGGTGCCGACATACTGGCAGAGCCACATGACTTCACAGTATAGTCTTCCGGTTAACCTATTCTAAAGCACATACCAAGAATCTAACGATTCGTGGTATGTGTTGTATCTCAGGTACGCTTTTATTGTACCTGTTCATGTGGTAACTTGGATGGTATGACCACACGGCCCCTAGCACCGGCATAAGCGGTATTAGATACAAATATAGAGAGCTTTGATGGAAATGCTCTGCCTACTCGTACATTGGTAATTGGTGAGCTGTTTCGCTGTGACAACTCATACACTAGGGTTTGGTGAGCTGTTTCGTCGTCAGATGAAAATGACGGCATTTAACACGAAAGACTAGTCTGTAAGGCCCGATGTCGACCCAGCATCAACTTTCCACAAATGCCAACATATATCAGAGACCAAAAGATCTGTACAGGGGGCGGGCCTCGGGGACGAAACGTCCACCAGCAGAATCTCGTCACATACAGGTAAAAATTACAACACATATAAGGGAAGTAGGAAGAGGTGCCGACATACTGGCAGAGCCACATGACTTCACAGTATGGTCTTCCGTTTAACCTATTCTAAAGCACATACCAAGAATCTAACGATTCGTGGTATGTGTTGTATCTCAGGTACGATTTTATTGTACCTGTTCATGTGGCAACTTGGATGATATGACCACACGACCCCTAGCACCGGCATAAGCGGTATTAGATACAAATATAGAGAGCTATGATGGAAATGCTCTGACAACTCGTTCATTGGTAATTGGTGAGCTGTTTCCCTGTGACAACTCATACACTGCGGTATGGTGAGCTGTTTCGTCGTCAGAAGAAAAAGACGCCATTTAACACAAAAGACTAGTCTGTAAGGCCCTATGTCGACCCAGCATCAACCTCCCACAAATGCCAACATATATCAAAGACCAAAAGGTCTGTACAGGGGCGGGCCTCAGGGACGAAACGTCCACCAGCAGAATCTCGCCATATACAGGTAAAAATTACAACACATATAAGGGAAGTAGGAAGAGGTGCCGACATACTAGCAGAGCCACATGACTTCACAGTATAGTTTTCCGGTTAACCTATTCTAAAGCACATACCAAGAATCTAACGATTCGTGGTATGTATTGTATCTCAGGTACGCTTTTATTGTACTTGTTCATGTGGCAACTTGGATGATATCACCACACGGCCCCTAGCGCCGGCATAAGCGGTATTAGATACAAATATAGAGAGCTATGATGGAAATGCTCTGACAACTCGTACATTGGTAATTGGTGAGCTGTTTCGCTGTGACAACTCATTGACTGGGGATTGGTGAGCTGTTTCCTCGTCAGAAGAAAAAGACGGCATTTAACACAAAAGACTAGTCTGTAAGGCCCGATGTCGATCCAGCATCAACCTCCCACAAATGCCAACATATATCAAAGACCGAAAGGGTCTGTACAGGGGGCGGGCCTCTGGGACGAAACGTCCTCCAGCAGAATCTCGCCATATACAGGTAAAAATTACAACACATATAAGGGAAGTAGGAAGAGGTGCCGACATACTGGCAGAGCCACATGACTTCACAGTATAGTCTTGCGGTTAACCTATTCTAAAGCACATACCAAGAATCTAACGATTCGTTGTATGTGTTGTATCTCAAGTACGCTTTTATTGTACCTGTTCGTGTGGCAATTTGAATCATATGACCACACGACCTCTAGCACCGGCATCAGCGGTATTAGATACAAATATAGAGAGCTATGATGGAAATGCTCTGACAACTCGTACATTGGTAATTGGTGAGCTGTTTCGCTGTGACAACTCATACACTAGGGATTCTTGAGCTGTTTCGTCGTCAGATGAAAATGACGGCATTTAACACGAAAGACTAGTCTGTACGGCCCGATGTCGACCCAGCATCAACTTCCCACAAATGCCAACATATATCAAAGACCAGAAGGTCTGTACAGGGGGCGGGCCTCGGGGACGAAACGTCCACCAGCAGAATCTCGCCATATACAGGTAAAAATTACAACACCTTGAAGGGAAGTAGGAAGATGTGCCGACAAACTGGCAGAGCTAAATAACTTCACAGTATAGTCTTTCGGTTAACCTATTCTAAAGCACATACCGAGAATCTATCGATTCGTGGTATGTGTTGTATCTCAGGTACGCTTTTATTGTACCTGTTCATGTGGCAGCTTGGGTGATATGACCAAACGGCCTCTAGCACCGACATAAGCGGTATTAGATACAAATATAGGGAGCTATAATGGAAATGCTCTGACAACTCGTACATTGATAATTGGTGCGCTGTTTCCCTGTGACAACTCATACACTGGGGATTGGTGAGCTGTTTCGTCGTCAGATGAAAATGACCGCATTTAACACAAAATACTAGTCTGTAAGGCCCGATGTCGACCCAGCATCAACCTCACACAAATGCCAACATATATCAAAGACCAAAAGGTCTGTAAAGGGGGCAGGCCTCGGGGTCGAAACTTCCACCAGCAGAATCTCGCCATATACAGGTAAAAATTACAACACATATTAGGGAAGTAGGAAGAGGTGCCGACATACTGGCAGAGCCACATGACTTCACAATATAGTCTCCCGGTTAAACTATTCTAAAGCACATACCAAGAATCTAACGATTCGTGGTATGTGTTGCATATCAGGTACGCTTTTATTGTACCTGTTCATGTGGCAACTTGGATGATATGACCACACGGCCTCTAGCACCGGCATAAGCGGTATTAGATACAAATATAGAGAGCTATGATGGAAATGCTCTGACAACTCGTACATTGTGGTTAGTATACGTACTATTTTCATAAGTGTTTGATTTGAAGGAAGATTAACGATAACATTACAAAGAAATAACTTACGTGTATAAAAGTAAGTGAAATAATGAATTTTGTGTAAAGTAACACGTCATGTTTTCATGTATCGGCATTATTGAGTGCTCAATTTTCGTTCTCTAAGACAAATGTGTTATTGTCTTTGCAGTTTCACGGAGTTTTATAGATCTGTTGGAAGGAACACACATTAAAGCTTCTGTATTCAAGAACTCCATGCAGCATGCACCGTGCGATACCCAACGATCGTTCATTGTGCGTTGCGAATGAACAATCGTTATATTACACATTCATCGATTGACTTGAAAATTGGTATATTGGTATTTTCGGGGTCACTAATCACGAATCCGCGGTCAAAATTTAGCTTGACCTCGACTTTAACCTTCAAATCTAGTATCGAACATTTAGGTATGACTTTCACCTTGTCGGAAGGTCACAAGATATAGGCTGACAAACTTGACCTTTTGATATTCGATGACCTCGCGACCAGTGCGTTGATCTGTGTCCTCGACCTTGATAATACTTTAAAACGAAAAGTTCAGTTTCGAACCAAAATTTCAGCTAACCAAATCTGCATATCTCAGCAGGCAGCTGGGAACCATATTAACCACTCTAGACCTGGCTAATGGGGCCATTTTAGGGGTAAAGTCCGTGTTTCATTTCGGAGAAAACATGCACCCACCCATGACTTGATCGGCCTGAAGGCGCGCTTAACATGGATGCCTTCCCCGACCCAGTACGCACACTATGGGCCCATCTCGACCCCAAAACGTCTATTCCCATGTTCTTTTTCTACTTCACAGGCGCACCATTCCGCTACTTTTACTCCACCGAGTCCATTTGGTCGCCACCTCATGAGAGCTTCAAACTAAGACGCTCCCCGACCCATTCGCACCACTATGAGTCCACCTCGTCTGTGCATGCGTTGAATGTTGAAAACGGACGACACACTAGTCCAGTTGGACGCTCCCCCACAAGAGCTTCACGATGACACCACACACAGCCTAATCGGACCAGTATTGGTCCACCTCGACCCCCAAACGTCCATTCAAATACCATTTTTGACGATATTTCCACCCACATATTTGGACGCTCTTCCACGAATGTTTCAAACTGATACCTCACACAACCCAATCGTGCCCCTAAACTTCCACCTCAATCTGTCTGCCTACTGCGCATGCGTCATCAGCACTTTTCAGAAAAAGTCAACGCATGGCTCGAGACCCCTCCCATCGTGTTTTACAGCTCGATGCAGAAATCACGGTGGCACAAACCATAGTAAAATCCACAAGAAAAAAAAAACATACGTGAGGCAGCATCCGACAGGATGGGTGTGACGTAGAACTGTCGTCATTCTGCGCATGCGAAGTGGAGAAAGTGTATGGACATAGACGTTTAGGGGACGAGAGAGGCCACTGGTGGTCCGATTGAGTCGTGAGAGGTATCATCTTGATAGCCCTCGGGGTGTAGACCACGATTTGATGGATGTCCACGTCATCTGTGACGTCAGTGGTGACGTCATCAGTAGGAGTAGTAGCCAAAGTGGGTATTCTGGGGTGTGAAAGGAGGTTTTTGGGGTAGAGAGGGACCATCAGTGGTCCGAATGGGTCGTGGGAGGTGTCAAAGTGAAGCCGTCGTGGAAGTACATCCGACTGAACTAACATATTGTCCGGTTTCATCATTCTGCGCATGCGCAGTCTGGCCGTAGTATAGAAAGCAGGCATTTTGGGGGTTCTTTTGGGGTAGAGAGGGACCATCCGTGGTCCAAAATGGACCGTGACGGGTATCAGTGTGAAGCTCTCCTGGGGTAGTCAAAAAGTGTGCGTGTGCGTGCATGTGCGTGTGAGTGTGTATGTGTGTATGTGTGTGTATACGTCTGTGTGTATGCGTGTGTGCGTGTGTGTGTATGCGTCTGTGTGTGCCTGTGTATGCATGTGTGCATGCGTCTGTGTGCGCGTGTGTGTGCATGCATGTGGGTGTATGCGTGTGTGTGTATGCGTGCGTGTGTGTGTATGCGTGCGTGTGTGTATGCGTGTGTGTGTATGCGTGCGTGTGTGTGTATGCAAGTGTGTGTATGCGTTTACGAAAGGTGTATAGCGGGGACATTTATATGAATACACACCTTCATACTGGGGACACACCTCCAACCGGGGACGTCCCCGGTGTGACAAAGACTGGGAAACTGTTTCGCTGCCCGTTTTATGATCTTGTATACAACACCATGGTAAAAAAAATAAATAACGTATATGTCCCCATTTTGACTGGAGAAAACTCAAGCGGGTGTGTTTGAAATTAGAAACGTGTGTTTGACTGGGTGTCCCCACTTTGCCGGTATGTTTCATGTGTCCCCACTTGTGGGGTGGAAATACGGATTCGGTTATTTCAGGTGCTGTGCAAATTTGAACTGGATTGAACGTGTCGTGGAGATCCCGAGGCTGTTCACAACACAAACCAGCAACAGGTTGCTTGAATAGCCAAAAAATAAAGAAGTCCCCACTTGTATGGTTGTGTACGGATGTCCCCACTATGCACCTTTCGTCAACATATGTGCGTGTATGCGTGTGTATGTTTTGGGGGTTTGCGTAAAGCAGTGAAGGGGGAGGGGGAAAAGAAAATATATAGTATCCGACTGACCAGTCAATGCATATTTGCTCGATTTTCAGCCGAATTTACTAATAAAAAATAGGTAAAGCAAAATGGTTATCCATTTGTATTTGCATTTGGAAGTTAAAGACAATTAGTTATAAAAAACTCCTTCTTAGAAATACAACTCAAGGAACTAAAATGTTGGTACCATGGCACGGTCTTTCCATGACGGCCCGCAAATGTATTTTTCGTTGTAAATTAACTTCATGTCGTATTACATATGCCATGTCGATATAATGATAATTGAACATCCTCCGTTTAATTGACAGATATACATAATGCATCAAGTTCTTGCAGAGGAATCATCAGGGTTCGCAGCAGCTGATTGAATCATCATGCACGAGGTTCATTTAATTGCAATCTCAAGGTGACTCGTTTGGTACAGTCGAAAATGAACTCCTGAAAGCTTTAATTGGTGTGTCGAGTTACAAACAGGTATTCTCGCCTTGTCAATGTAGAACCGCTTAATACTTGTTTAGAACTGATCTTTCGTTATACAATTAGACGGATGAAATCAACTACTACTACTCACATTTCACCAATATCGAGAGCGTTTAAGCGGACGAGTAATGGCAAATAGCATACACGAAGTGGGGATAATGTTTTTTGTTATATCTTCAAAACAATTATAATCTGGAAATTTCACAAATAAACAATGACATATATATTCCTCTATCAAAAATTGAATACCTGTACCAGAAACTTCAGCGTAAGCGTAGTATCTACAAATCGCGTGAAACAACCACGAGATTCAGTCGTCGGCCGGTTCACTCACGTATCCTGGCGCGCAATTTAATTTGAGCGGGTGTTGCTCTTAAATTACAAAACAAATCTTCACCTTTTTGTGCAAATCGATCCGAATTTCATCTCGGAACTGTACGCATAAACCGCGAAAGCAAATATCCACTCGTTTTAGGCACTTTTATCGTAAATGGCTATATTCATACGCGCGCGGTCAGAACAACAGGCGCGCGAACTTCCGGCTGAGTAACACAGTTATTCCCCTTGTTGTTCTAAAGCACCAGTATCGTCGGGCGTCTGTCTACGCTATATCAATTTAATCTAACAGCTTTCTCGTAACTTTTCAACGTTAATATATGCTAGCTATACCAATTATATATAAATACTGTATCAAATTATTAAATTTGAACTGTGTATTTCTGTGTGCATGGGTGCGTTTACGAAAGGTGTATAGCGGGGACATTTATATGAATACACACCTTCATACTGGGGACACACCTCCAACCGGGGACGTCCCCGGTGTGACAAAGATTGGGAAACTGTTTCGCTGCCCGTTTTATGATCTTGTATACAACACCATGGTAAAAAAAATAAATAACGTATATGTCCCCATTTTGACTGGAGAAAACTCAAGCGGGTGTGTTTGAAATTAGAAACGTGTGTTTGACTGGGTGTCCCCACTTTGCCGGTATGTTTCATGTGTCCCCACTTGTGGGGTGGAAATACGGATTCGGTTATTTCAGGTGCTGTGCAAATTTGAACTGGATTGAACGTGTCGTGGAGATCCCGAGGCTGTTCACAACACAAACCAGCAACAGGTTGCTTGAATAGCCAAAAAATAAAGAAGTCCCCACTTGTATGGTTGTGTACGGATGTCCCCACTATGCACCTTTCGTCAACATATGTGCGTCTGTGTGTGTGTATGTTGGACATAGACGTTTTGGGGGTCCAGGTGAGCCACTAGTGAGCCGATTGGATCGACTGAGGTCTCAGTGTAAAGCTGTCGTGAGGGAGGAGCTCATGGAGCTCTTGGAGCTCGGAGCTCGGGAGCAAGCGTCTACGCCCGGTGTTGGTAGTGGGAGCTCCCGTGTGGCAGAGCTCTTGGATCGGAGCTCTTGGAGCTCAGAGCTCGGAAGTGACGTCATCGTTTTACATCCGGGTCATCATCTTACATCCGGGTTTTTCCATGTTTACTCTCACGTGACCAGAACCGGAATTTGTCACAAGACAGGTGGCGTCCCTCGGAGCTCTTGCATATCAACACGACATGCATCACACACACGCATACCTGGTGCACAAGGTACCCTATAGCCCGTAGGGCATGGGGTACACCAGGGTGCGGGTGCAACGGTAGTGGATGGGTTGAAGAAGTGTAGCCTGATGCTACACTTTACTTGGTCCTGAGTGCGGATAGACAGACAAACAGACAGACAGATAGATAGATAGATAGACGGATAAAGCTACGGGCTCGATAAAAAAAGTGAGTGATTAGGACTTTTCAGTCATATCAGCACGATCCAGTCACATTATCCTGACAACCGGCCAACCAGTCTTGATCTGATCAGTCATCTCCTGCATTTGAATGAGGAAGATACAAGTTCCATTTTCTAAGACTTTGGAATGACTTGGCCCGGGATCGAATCTGGGACCTGCCTATTGCGAGGTGAGCGCTCTACACCACAGTTCGGTCTATGTCAAGAAATATAAATCAAGATAATTTAGCACTGCAACGCAGGATCAAAGGATCTGGCGAATAGAGGTTAGAAAACAAGGTCAAGCCATATACAACCAGTTCTGATGTGTTTGAAAATAGACGCGGTATTTAATAAACCATCACAAGTAGAAAAGGGGAAAATCGACACACAAACGAAAGAATGCGTTATACTTAGTCTTAAACAAACAGTGGTCTTCACATTCAAATGAAAATTACTCGAATCCTAACATTAGGAGCTGAACCTTGAGATTATATTGACTATTAAATCACATTTTGATTGAGAATCCCATCTCGACATAATCGAAGAAGAACAGCAGAAAAATATTCACCAAGTTCTGAATAAATAACTAAAAATTACATATAGAAATGGGAAGGTACACCAAAACGCAGAGGCCGAACACGAACGAAACAAGTTTGTATTTGATTCGTCAAAACATACTACGATGGATATTCTTTGTTCAAAGTGTCAGCATAGGCCAACAAACGAAAATTGTAGTTAATTCTGTAATTACAAACTGTAATCTGTTGTGCTTGATTGCTTCATTATTGGATACATTCATATATTTTGCTTCAAATGCTCGCATTTACAGGCATTGCTATTAAGAAGAATAAATCGTAATTTATCTCAAAATTCAGATCGGCGAGAGTGTAGAGTGTGAAACGAAAGCCACCAAATGTTTTCATGTCCTCCTATTGATAAACCCCACGGGTATTCACAGTAAAAATAAAAGGCTAGGTCACGGGGCAAACTGTTTGGCCAGCGAGCCAATTTAAAAGTTTCCCGCACCCAATATTTGTTATGCCAAATTTTTGTAAGAGGGTATATTTGATGTTTTATATATGTTCACTGTTTTCGGGAATGGTCGAAGTCTTATATGACAAAACCCTCCAGTATAACGCCTGTTTGGAAACGGAAAAGGTCAGGATCTTCAGATTCGTGTCGTCAAAATCATCAGGAAAAATCATCGAACAACAGAAAATATTACAGAAATAGACAAATTTCCGAGCTGTACTCCACATATTCAATGCACAAGCTTTCGACTCTACTTGATCTGTTGAATTTCATAAAATTGCCAGTCAACATACAACTCAGACGTTTGTCCATTTCTATTATCAACACACCCACGTCTAAGTCCAAAGCAGTAAATAACCGACAACATGTTTATATCTAACACAATTATTCAGAAATACGAATCCATTAAGCTTGGTTTGTGGATCTTCGCAAAGCATTTGATACCGTATGGATGGATGGTTTCCTGTTCAAACTATGGAGTAACTGGTAAATTGTATAAGTTGATAAGACAGTTTTAATCAGACACATTTTTTTAGTTCAAAACTTTGAAAGGGCTACTTAACCCTTTATTTGCGCCACCTCATCTCAAATCAATGGTCGTTTGGCAACGATGGACTGAAGCGGTAATCTAGGGCAGTGCTCCTATTGATATATGACTGAGTTTCTCCACAGGTCAACTTTTATGCCGTCACATGACACCCTGCAACATGGTCACCCTCTGAAGCAAGAATTCTGCTCCCACAGGACGTAAGTTTATGAAAAAATTTCACCCATAAACTTGCTGCATCTAGCAACACCTAGAACACGACAGGCAGGGTCCCGAAGCGAATGGTTGAATTTTTTTGAAAAAGTCACTCTGCGCATGCGTAGTGGGTAAATGCTCCCATTAGGTTCAACAATGGTCAGTGGGCCAGTATGGGCCATATAGTAGATATATATATGCTATTTTCAACCTTGGTTTGTAGCCTATGACTCGTGGCCTAATGGTAGAGCGTCGGCCTCTAGATAAAGCGACCAGGGTTCAATTCCCACTAGGACCCTTTACCTTCTGCCACTGTATAAAGAAACTGAGGGTTCCCCACTGGTCATTTAATATGGACAAATAGATGGCAATATTGTCGGGGACCTTGTGGAATACCATGGATGGTTCGAAAGGATAGATAAAGGCTATCTATTGTCCCGGAGAGGGTCGGAGATTGCCGGAGATGATCGGACATTATATTCCCGGACATTGCCGAAGATGGCCGAACATTATATTCCCGGAGACTGCCGGACATTGCCGACGATTCTCATGAAAACTCGCGTATTTGGGACTACTTTCTGTCCGCGGAAGCAGACGGCATCACCGCCAGACCGCATCACCGCGGAGGAATACATCCCGCAAAGGTTGTAAGTGACGTCGCCATGGCAACCACGTGACCGTTGCCGGAACTATAGTGCACTTGACCTCTGTGACCTCCATAAGTTTACGTGCGCAAAGGTCAATGAGACCTTTCGGGGTTTTCTATACTAATTTGCCCATATATTTCTCAGTCTGTATAAGTAACTGAAATATTGGTTGATTGGAACATTTGTACATGTACAAATGAATGAATTTACCTTTGAATGTTTAAAATATAGCATTTTTATGCTTGAACTGGTGATTTTTGTTATTATTTGAATTAACACAGAAATAATTACCCCCAAATAAGTTGATAAAGGGATGCGTTTCATTGTGACATATTCAACAAAATATCAAGCTATGCGGTCTTATCTTCCCAATGTTGCCAAATGGCAACAATTCCGAGTTGCCATGGCAACAGATATATCGCATAAATAAAACCAAAAGTAGTTTCTATGCCCCAAACCTATCCGAAATATCAGATATTTCCTACATCTGCATCTGGGTCCAGGAAAGAAAAGGTCAATTCGATCAAATCCACTAGGATCGAAACCAGGTTGTGTATGTAGCCCTCTTTTATTTAATCTATATATGAATGACCTAAGAAAATACTTAAATTGGATTTCCACCCGCTTGTATTTTACAATTAAATACAATGAAGTTGTATGTAGTAAAATATGAAAGTGTATCGTCTGCGAATCACAAAACTGTTTACAAAATGATAATCGGTTAAGACCGAAAAACAGCGCGGTGAAGATGGCCAGTTTGGGGTATTTTTTGGAACTGCTCCATATGACCCATTTTTATCAAGATGGGCAGTTTTTTCGTCACTCAATTCACCCTAGATTTCACAATTTTTGAATTTCAGAGTTGAAAATTTCAGAATTAAACAAGTTGTGGGTGCCCATTCTAATGGTGCAATCAAAGTTTGCATATTTTTGACTAATTTGCATAAAATTGGCATATTTTCACCCAATTAACCCATTTTTTTATTGTAATATTGTAATATGCATGTAGCCAAGTCTTGCAGATCGATATACAAATTTCCGTACCCAGTGGTCATTTTAACTTCACTCAGGCTTTGTAAGAACGATATTTCAAGGGGACGTTTGCAAACAGGTTTGCTGAATATCATATTTTAAGGGAGCAGTTGCATAATCATGAGCAAATTTGCATAAATTTAAATATCTTTTTTTCAGTTTGCCTTAAATTTTACATTTTTTTATTGTTTGGACTGAAACATTCACAACTGCCCATTTTATCTATGTCTGTTGAAACACATCCTCACGAGACTGTGTATCGATGGATCTGTTAAGATAGATACACCGGCTTGGTTAGTTACTCATGCCAGTTGTGGATATAAATCGATAATGAGCATCATTGCGATTTTGCAAAATAACGCGTTATAATTGTGCGATAATGAGCTATATTACGAAGTATCGCGTTATAATATTGCTCATTATTGCGCAATTATAACGCGATATTCGATGGTCCTCTCGGCCATAGGTTTCCTCTAAATCAAACCAATCAGTGAACGCGCTAAGCTAGCTGATTACGCCAAATCGCTGTGAGGTATGAGATGTAAAAGTTTTGAATTCTATGGGAAAACTACTTTGATGTCAAGCTGAAATCGACATCAGAAGTCAAAACAAAAACGGCAGGCTTGGGATACCGACATGCTAATTCAAACCAAGAGAGGGGAATGAAATGTACGAGATTGTATAATGGAGGTATCAACTCAAGAACTCATTCAAATCACGAAATGTCGAGGTAAACCCTCTAATAGGATTTAGGATTTACCTGGACTTGTGAAGATGGTTGAAACAGTGCAATCAAATGTTAGCGGATCTCAATATTTATTTTATCTTATCGCCTATGTCCCTGTAATAAGGTTTTAGGGCAAGAAAATGGTCTACTTACATTGTGTTTGTGTAAATACTCCGGCCAGGTAATTTTATGATGAAATTTGGCATAGTCATAGGAGTAGTATAGTCAACCCTTTTCGCCGCGCATTGACCTTTGACCTCTGAGTGCAATTTATCCCATGATGCATTACTTCTGTATTCATATGTGCAAGTATGACGTCACTTCCGGTCTGTGTGAATCGGACGTGAGCTTGGGGAAGTATTCCTCCGCGGTGATGCGGTCTGGCTGTGATGCGGTCGTGGGGAGAAGCTTCCGCGGACAGAAAGTAGTCCCAAGGTGGTCCTCCACAGTTTCGTAGTAATGGCCCCGGTCTAATTTCATAATACGATAGACTGCCCTTGTTCTGCTACATCATAATTCTTCCTGTCTTCTTAATAGCTTATATCTATAATACCATCCTATTCAGCATTATCAACGCTGCAAACGAGTACGTACAAATCGAGTGCTGGCTTCGTCTACACGCTGATCGGGATCATGGAGTAAATTTTGTCCTGCCTCAGTTATGCCCCTTGGGTGTGCCTAAAAATCGGGACTCATTTACGGGAAGAAAATCTGACAAAAAACGGGCAGGTTGACACCCACTTTTGTTTGCCTTTTTAAGTTGAGACCGGACTAGGGAACGTGAGTAAGAAGTTTAATTGAAATCTCTCTTACAGATTTTTCTGGAAATTGAGCCGAATTTGACAATTTTTCGACATTTTTAAGGGGTTTTCTAGGAAAAATGAAGCAAGCATGGAGGAGAATGTTCGAGTTTAATTTTTCTATAACATAGCAGTGTTATATCTTAAAATAATAGTTTCATCGTGCTGTTTCAGAAAATATATACATATAAATGATTTGGGTTGAAGGTTTTGCGACAACTGGTGGTCGAAAAACGGACCCATAGTCTATTCCATGCCGAATGGAAGAATCCCTGGAGTGCACCCCAAATACGTGGGATTTCGCGAGAATCATCTGGAACGTACGGCAATCTTCAGGGGCGAGAGGGGCCCTTAGTGGACCGATTGGGTCGAGTGAGGTGTCAAAGTGAAGCGCTCCTCCAGGGCCATCCAGTCAAGGGTGGGTGCATGTAAAATTAGGATTTGTCCCGAAAATATAAAAAAAGCGGAACACGAACTATACCCCTACAACAGGGGGAAACCCCTGTCAACCTTATCCAAAGGACTAATATCGGTCCCCCGGGATTATCGGGGCCTGCAGAGGGCGGTAGGGTGGGATAATGGGTGTATGTAAACTTAGGATATGTTCAGAAAATATTAAAAGCGGAACACGGACTTTACCCCTACAATAGGGGAAAACCCCTATCAACCCTGTCCAAAAGGGCTAATATCGGTGCCCCGGGCTCATCGGGGCCTGCTGAGAGTGGTAGGATGGGTGTATGTAACATGAGGATTTGTCCCGAAAGTCTTAAAAGCGAAGCACGGACTTTACCCCTACAATAGGTGAAAACTCCTATCAAGCAGGTCCAAAAGGGCTAATATCGGTTCCCCGTGCTTATCGGGTGGTTACATGTAAAATTAGGGCACTCATCTTACATGCGGGTTTCCCAGTGGGTTTTTCCATGTTTTACACACGGGGACCCTGGTTTTACATCCGGGTACTCAACTTACATCCTTGCGCAGGTCTGTGTGCGCAGGTTACTGCGCAGGTCAGGTGGTTTGGTGGGTCTACGCAAGTGTGTGACGTCACTTCCGGTTTCCGAATGGCCAAAAACTACCTCCGAACACAGAAGGGTTCCAATTTTTCCTTAGATCTTAGACGTATGATATGCGTGTACTGGAACATCAGGGACCTCTTCAACATCAGTGTTTCCCAGTGCGTCGTCCCTCCGTCTTTACATCCGGGACCTCTTCAACATCGGGGTTTCAACATCCGGGATTTTCCATCTGGGGTTTTCGCCAGGCGCAGAGCGCGGGTTATCCGGCCGCACGCCTCCAGGTCAAAAGGTCAAAGATCCCCTTCCGGAAATGTCCGACCCTCTCCGGGCCAATAGATAGCCTTTATCCGCCCTCCCGAGGCACCTATGGAATGTACAGGGTCCCCGACAATATCGCCAGCACGATGCCCATGTTAAATGGCCAGTGGAGAACCCTCAGTTTTCCCCAGAATCGTATTGGTACGAAAAAAATACATGAAACTAAGGAACTTATAGTAATAAACTTAATCTATAGGTGTTGGACGAGTTTCCACTCGCCGTCATCCTGGTCTTTACCCGCACCTCGAACCGCTATAGTTTTTTTAGTCCACCTGTTGCTCCTGTAACTTGTAACTCCGCGTCAAAACTTTTGGGCTGGAATGCCCGCTCTTAACCTAGACCAAAACATGTACTTGATCTGTGTGCTGATTTCATTGGCTCTCTATTTTACTGCAGTGCTCTTGCTTTGTTTTCTGGACATTCATGGGTTAGATTTGGCCCCATCCTATAGGCCATTGATTGGCTACCTTCTCAGCCCATTCATTGACTGGCCAGTTTGGTTAACATTCGAATGCCCACATGTCTGTTCAAGCATTGGGCATTCATGGCCGCTTGTTTTATGCTCACACAGAAAACACACAAGACAGGGTTTTTTATTCAGTGAACAACAACAACGTGAGAACAACCGCGTGAAAACTGAAGCCCAGAACGGGGTTTGTACATGGAAATGATCGGCGGCCCAGTCATATACGAGTACATCTCAGTTCTCGGCCTTGGGGTACTCGTCAATCATCTGTACGATGGTAGATAAGGTTCTTCCCCGGCATCGATGGTACAGGTAAAACAAGCAATATTGTCCGCACACGCTACTGGTCAGGCTTTGCAACGCTTGACTGTTCCAACGCCACGTCTCTGTGCCTTGATCCATGAAGTCTGTTAAATCGGGATGGAGGGGTGGCAGGCCGTACGGATCAAAGTATTCGCCCTGCTCTTCTGTCAAGTACACGGCCACCAAGTGTTGACCGGGCCGATCCATCGGGTCCGTATTGAGAACGTAAGCAGGGGGATACGCACGGTATAATGGGAACACATCTCGGGCGAACACCCCTTGAAAGACCATACGTGTCACTGGGTCATTCTCCAGCACGGTGGTTATCTGGTCTGTATCCATGTTAGGTGGAAAAGTCACACAGGACGTTGCGCGCCTTGTCCACTTGAATGACGCTATCAAACTCGGCGTAGCAGATCACATTGACGGTGGTCCGGAGGGCTCGTGCAAAGTGGATTTCCAACCGTAAATTGCCTTGCTTGGCCAGGGCCAGCTGATGGTCGTTCTCTAAGGTGGGTGTCAGATCGAAACAGAACAACGTGTATCCGTTCGCGTGGTCCTCCCGTCTGATCATATTCCCTTGGTCCTGGTTGATTTGACCGGTGGCTGTAAACAGGCTCTGATAGGCTCGAATGAAATTCCCGAGCCCAAAGTTCGGTGGTAAGGCCATGGCTGGAACCTGTTGTCCGTGCACATGCAGGGCCACAAAATTGATGCTGAAATGTTTAAAGTCGAACGGGTTCTCTGGGTAGGTTCCGCTGAAACTGGTATTATTCACACAGGCCAGGATCAATCGCCTGGGTAGTTCTCCCAGGAACAGGTTTTCTTTGTTGGCGCTCATATTTCCAGCAGGCACAGAGATCACTTTGGTTTGCACACGTCGGATAGGGTACTGGGCTGTTTTTGTATCCAAGGCTTTGAGGTGTCCCAATTGAACGGCTGGATTCGGTTTCGCTTTTCGGACATACATGACTGCGTCTTGGATGACGATCTTATAGTCGGCTACATGCCCGTCTACGTCAGTGGCCATCAAGGCAAAGGTCGGAGGCGCCCGTATCAGTCGGATTTTGACGAGGATCTTGTGCAAGAGGTACCGGGCTTGCATGAAAAGGTCTGCGTGCAGTCGACCTATGAGATCCGCCGATGCGCCGTTCGCGGTGAAAGCCTTCCGTTCGTTATATCCCTCATTGTTCGCCGTACCCATGTGCTCGGGTGAGTCCCGGTAGAATAAAGGGGCTGTCAGCTGAGATTTTCTAGCCTCTCGTCCATACGATAATAACATGTCGATGTAGGTTCGATAGGGGTACGTGTTGGTCGAGTCAATATCCACCTGTTGAAACATAGAGTGCAGCCAGAGATTCGTCGGGCCCACCGTGGCATTGTCAACGATTTTGAAGCCATCCCCATTGCCGACCCTGGCTTTCACATACAAGTACGTATGGGCTAAATCCACATAGGCCGTATCTGCATTGCTGATGGTGAACTCAATGGGCCCTGTTTCGTTGATGCTGGAGAGCGGGAGATGCTTCACCCATAATCCTTGTTCGGCACTGATCTGTGTGGGCGGGACGGTCCACAAATCAAATTCACGGTTAGTGGAAGGACAGGACTCTGCGCGGATTAAGGACATGTTTAAGAAAAGATATCCTGGGTCTTCGATGTGCGTCGTCGCAGGGTCGGTCGTCGACTGGTTCGTGGTCTCGGTGGTGCAGGTCTTTTATTCCCTACGGTGCGTTGTGCTTTGGCGACCAACACACCTCCTGCTTCTTTGGCCCGCCGTTTCAAGGCTTCTTTGAGTGCCGTACCACCCAAGACATAACCGGCGACTTGCAGTCCACTGCAAACCGCTTGTTTGGCGATCGCTTTCACCCCACGCGTCACCAAGGGCAGGAACGTTTGGACGATGCTCCCGAGTATGTTTCCTAGCCCATGCCCATGCCCTCGTTGCATGCGTGCGCCTGCAAAGACCGGGAGGCGACCCCGGGCCTGTTGGGCATAATAGTCCATTACGTGCATCGCACTCGTAAGGTACTTTCATTATACAAAGTTGGCAGAACGTGCTTGTCGAAAACGAAGCGTCAGCACCACTTTCCCTCGTTGGAATGCGACCGGTCGTCCCGTGTCATCTCTTATATCCACCGTGAAAGTGTTGACGTCAGCTTGTCGCACCGGTAGATAGAGTACGTGGTTGAAACCATGGGTGACTTGATCTCCATACTTCTTTTTAATGGGGACCACCCGTAACAGAGGTGTGTTGACATCGCCCACAATGTGGTTGCCGACCACGTCCGACTAGACGTACAGTCCGTACATACCAACCTTCATATCCATGGGATCTGGCCAAGCTCCTCGGATGGACCCCTGTAGGTCTGGTGAGCGAGTCCCAGCATTGGCTGTAGGATAGGACTGAGTACGACACTGACGTTGGCGGTGAGAAGGATTTGCGCCTTGTCGTTGTGTGGGTTGTAATCGAAGTCCACGTGATTTTTGAAGGGAAAGGTTTTTATGGGTTTTGAAGTATTCGTGACGCCCCGTAGAGACTTATAATGCAGCAGTCTTGTCAGCCCCTGCATGAACTCCTTGTGGAGTATCGTATGAGCCTTCGCGGAGGGTGAGTCGAGTGTCTTTCCCTTCGTAGGTCACCTCGTACCACACTTCATTGGCTCGCACGTTGTACCACGAGTAAGGGCATTGGATATCCACGAGTCTACATTCCCAGCGTCCAGATAAATGCAACCGTTGCGGTAACCGTGTGACGAAATTGGCCAATTGTAGTCAGGAAACACATCGAGGGAAGTGTTACTGGGTAGGGTGACTGAGCTTTCCTGCTGCTGCTGTTGGTTTTAATAGTTGTCCCAGGCCTCGGGCGGTTGTACCCGGCGTCGTGTACGTCGCAGTGACTTGCTACGTGTCATAGATCTTGAATAGGGATGAAAAGAACGTGCCTGCCGTGAGGGTGTTTGGGTGGTGACTCCGGTTCCCACTCGGCTTCCCAAGTATGTGGGAGTCGCGTCTGTCTTTGTGCGTGCACCGGCGATTGCTGGGTCCGCTGCATCCAGGCCCAGCGCTAGGGATCCCACACCAATTCCTGCGGTACATGCATGTCTTTCAAGCCTTGAGCAAAGACCTCCCATCCTCGAGGATCCATGTGCGACCTGCGTTGACGCATCAGGTCATTCACTAAATCCGTCATGTGGGTACCGGGGACCACCTGATTCTGTATCAGTAGTTCGCCTTTATCACCAAGTCATGTTAGGATTATATTTCACCCGTTGTTATACCAGGCCAGCTTGTTTCTTGAACGATGCAGGTACATTCTTTAGGACTTCATCTTCGACCCACTGTGGGGCTGTGGGTGGTACCCCTGGTAATGGCGGCTGTTGGAGCGATGCTGAGGTCGGTGGTGTGTCACGTGGTGGTGCTGGGGTAGAGAGAGTTTTGTATTGGTCCATGAAGGTCATGTACCGCTGAAGCGTCTCATGGTACTGTTGTACTTTCTCACTGTCGCTTAACCCCGGTCTCTGTAAGATCTGACGCATCTATTCATCGAGGGTGTTTATCGTCTTCACCGTAGGTGGGATGGGGTGGGATGTTTTGAAGGAGTCGTGTTTCGATGAGGACCATTTTTTTCTTGTGGATCATTGTCGGCCGAAAAGTCCACCCAATACTGGGCCCAACAAGGAAGCGGCAAACGGTGCTAAGATGGCCCCGCGAAAGCCGCCTTTCGGTAAAACCTTCTTATTTTGTGTTTGAGAGACTCGCTTCTGGACTAGGGTTCAGATACCTGCCCTATGCTTGACCAACTTGGTCTTCTGAGTCGGAGTCAGTGGCACGTTGCCTTTTAACAGGTTATACCCGATCTCGCACAGACAGCGTACAAGGTCAGGGTTCGCACCGCGTACAATGGTTCGGATCTACTCGGGTGGGGCCGTCTTCAATACACGGAGCGTCGGGGCGTACTTCCGTGCTCGCGCAGACATCATGTACAACTAATGCTAGAACCCACAACCCTGCCCCTTTTATCCTTTTGCGGGCTACCTCCTCAATATTCTTTCACTTCAGAAAAGAATTCAACCATGATGTTGTATTAATTCTTTTATTATCCTCATCATCAAACACACACCCCAACTGGGGGAGCCACTGTGGGAGTGTTTACATTTTTGCATGTACACTTGGTGGGTCGCTCCGGAAAAGATACGGCTCCGTAGTCGAAGGTGATCGGGGGTGGCTTGCTTCAGGTCGAAGAGCATATACTCGTGCTGAGGTCGCAAACGGCGTGCGGCCGGGATACATCTGTCTCGCTAGGTGCAGCAGTGGAGTGGTATCTCTCGGGTTCTTGAAAACCACCAGGTAGTGGGCATTTAAGCTGATGTTCCGATGTTCTTTGTTTTTACTGAACAGATTCTACACAAGGTAGATGATGCTGAGCCGTCGATGATGGCTGCCTTTGGTAAAGAGTTGGGTGACCCGCGCATCCGTCTCCGCCATGAGATCATCCAGAACCACCAAGGTGTCCGGTTCCAAATCGGCCAAGTTGTGTAGCCCTTACACGAACGTAATGTGGGGCATTGTACCATTGACGGACTAGACGCTTGTAATTGCTGCATACGCCGCCTGCCATTCTCCGTAACACCGCATGAGTAGGGCAATGGGTGGGGTAATCATGTTGTCGGCGTGTTGAAGGAGTTTCAAGACGAAGTGTGTTATCACCACAAAGCCCACTTGCGCTTTGCGCGTTTTGTGAGACGCTGTGTTCAGAGGCAGCTGCTGTTTGCCCATAGCACTATGTTCATGGCCGAACGTGGAATGAAGGATGACGGTAGTGGTGCCTGGCTTTATAGTCGTTTCACCTGGTTGGCAGCGACCCAGGAATTGAAGGAACTGGGCCAGCCTGGCCATTTGACGAAATGAAACAGTTTGCCACGTCGACGATCCGTTTTCAAAATCTGCTCCATCGTGTAGTAGTCTTTCTGTGTTTTTACGACAGGTTGTAATTCCGTCTCGTAAAACGTCCCTAGCAACTGTTCCCCCTGAAGATCATCCAGTTCATAGACTCGTTGCTGTCGGGGTAAGCGTCGTTTAATCAGGATCTGCTCATTGCTCCAGTTGGGCAAGTAACTTTTCTCAAATTGACCTTTGACTTTACTGATTCGTACAGGGCTTGCGACCATGAGCATCTCCTTCGGTGTTCGCTGCGATTGCCTAAGGTACAAGACACGCCGTACTTGGGCTTCATTGCCTTGGGTCACGATAATGGAGGCTCTCTCTATACTCCGGTGATAGGCTCGATTGTAACCACTCACAAGTTTCGGGAGAACATCGATGTACCGCCTCGTATTCTTATAGGTGAAATATTTATACATGCGGCCTTTGAATGTCCTGTTGAGCATTTCCTCAACGGAAGCCTTGGTCTTGTTGCACGCATGGAAGAAGAAAACCTTTAGGGCTTTCAGAAACTGTTGGAACGGTCTGTTGAGAAATTTCGTGCATTCGTCGGTTAGCAAATACAAGGGTTTGCGCCCGGTCTTGAAGATGTCGTTGAACGCCGCTATGAGATTCGCCCCCGTTTTCGTCCGGATGGGAACCACCCACGCATACTTCGACAGGATATCGATGCACGTCAAGATATACCGATTCCCATCCTTGTGTTTGGCTAAGGCGCTCATATCGACCAAATCCGCTTGCCACTGGGCATCTATACCACCCACGATGACCCGATTCCGTGGAAAATGGCGACGGGCAGCTCGATGTAAGGTATAGGTGTCTTGTTTTTTTTAACCAATCTCGGACTTGAGCACGTTGTATCCACTGGGCTTTGGCCGCTCGATAGAGAGCCGGCAATGCACTATACACAGCCGGACTGTCGGAACTGTAGTATACGTTATCCAACACCTTCTCCCAGCTCTTCATGGTGACAAATGATGATGGACCCTGGCTCTATGGTTTATTTATAACGGGTATATTTTGGGCCGGGGTGGGAGTTTCTTTCTGGGGTTTTTTTCTTTGGCTTCTGCCAGCACATCATCCATGGCAAATGACCACTCCAACTCGTCTGATGACCGCTCTTCCTCCATAAACACTTGATCCACATCTGCCACGGCATCTTCCACGGCAGACCATAGAACTGGGTGAAGGGTAAATTGCACTGTACCCCCATCTAGCCGAGCCGAGCAAAGAAGGGACCGTGTCGGGCGTACACATCGTGACACAAGTGGATGAGGTCGCTGTCCAGTTCACCAGACAACAACCGTTTGAATTTGGTCCAGCCTTCCCGGGACAGACGAATGTTAGCTGGGCACGGTTGTGTAGGGTCTGCATCACAGATGTCTCCCACCTCCTTCATGATATCGACCGTATCCGCATAGACGTGCAGGAAGACCTCGGGGGTCAAGCTGAGAAACGCTCGTATTATATCTTCCATCATGATCAATACGTGAATGGTACAAGATTTGACTGTCTCTCGTATTCATAGGGAGGAAACATTTATGACGTGAGATCAAAGGATCGGGTGGTCATGTCCCTGCGCTGACTGAGCCTATCCGGGTAATCTATGACGTCGTCGTCCTCCGACGGTAGACTACGGGTGTTAAGTTTATCCAAGACATCTCTGTAGGTCACGGAGGTGAGAACGGGATAGTTCCCTCGTCTTCCTCCTTGTTGCGGTTGATGATTTGCTCAGTGGGTTCTGCCGTCGCTCCACTCAGGGCACGAGCCCAGCCCAACTTAACAGCTGACCGCTCGTCCGGTGTAAACAGCTGATCCACAATAGGCACAACTTTCTCGAAGGCTGTCCACAGATCGGGGTCTAGGGTGAAACCTCGCGTAGGGTCCTGGTAACGGCCCAGGCGTGGGAAGAAGGGTCCACGGTGTACGTAGATGGCATTGTCTATGTGGATGAGGTTTCCATCTAGTTCACCGCTCAACATCCGTTTAACTTTGGTCCAGCCGTCACGGTGTAGCGTAACCGTATTCGATACGGTCTCAGCGCGCGACCAGCCACATCTCCACGGTCTTCAACGATGGTGACTTTATAGTCATAGACGTGTACCCTCACCTGGGGTGTAAGGTGAAGGATGGCTCGTAGGACTGGTGACATGGTTGACCAAATGACGAACGGTGAATGACGCACACTCTGACTGACCCTCATATTTATGGTCATGTCCCACTGTCATTTCCACAGCGTCAAGGTCAATAGGGCAAAAACCATTGTGAGGCCAACGAGCCGTTGCTAGTTCCGGCGTGTGCGCTCGTGGTCCATAGCCCGGGCATCAAGGATGGCTGTCATAGTCCAGTAATGGTGAGTGATAGCACACCTCTCCATCGAGTCCACTTTGTCGATGCCCGCTTCTGCGAACTCTTTCAGGATGTGACGTCGCCCCTCGTTGTCGTCGCCATCTCCAAACATAGACTGAACCAGACTGCTCGGTAACCCGTGAGTGAATTAACCACGGTCGCATGCTGTAAAATGCGAGTCGCATAGGGATGGGTCTCCGTCATGGCTCTGCAACAGTAGAAATGGGGGTGTGGGATCCAGAGGGACATATTTGATAGACCATGTCACACATGCGCGCATATACGTAGCTCTGCTGGTGTAGTCCGTGATAGGTACTATTCTGATTGGTCAGTCCAAAAAGAGAGCAACAACAACAACAGCAACAACAACAAAGATTACAGGTCAATCCTTTTATTAACCCCTCCATCACAGCACATCCACGCTGGGGGAACCGCTATGGGTGTGTTTACAATTCACTTATGATAATGTTAGACTGATCATGTCCAATCAAAAGCCGACCCTCAGAATAAGTATAATTCATGTTGATTGGCCATATGATGCCCTGCCTGTGGGGAAAACGTCGCAAAGATAAAAAGAATGTTACGTCCGTGAAGCATCAACCATCTCTACTTCCTAACGGTCCTTTTTTGGGCCAACCATATCTCCCGAAAGAGGGACTTTCTAACTGAAAAAGCACAACTCAAAGCACACACATCCCCTTTCCCTGCATAGAGTGAACACTAGCACACTAGTTGAATTTCTTATTTGTATTAACAACACGGTAGATAGAACATAAGGTTTTACACGGTAGGCTGTTCGTGTTCATTTTTTTTATAATAGGATAGTCTGAATGTTCAATATCTAGCCAACCACACTTGTTTGAAGTCTATCCTGTCTTTATCCCCCCGGTGCTGGAATATGAAGTCCGCAATCATCTCACGTGGAATTCTCGGTGGACAGGCGGCTTGAAATTCCTCCGGAACTTGCGTCTCGCTGATGTAGTGTAGCGCCTCATTCACCAGCACGTCTGGTAGTTCCATGTCGTCTGTACACATACACGGGTTTAGCGGACTGTCCGGACAGCCTGGACATGCTACTATACGCAAGTCTAGAATGCGTTATCTAAGGTGATCCCGGTAGGTTTCCATGTACTTTCTATAGATATACTCAGACACCTGCTGTTGTAGGGCTTCAGAAATTCCCCTGTCAGGTCTGGAAGTTTCCACCACGCAGGTAATTGCAGCGCCATTTCCTCAGGTAAGGGATTCCACGTGTCTTGGTCTTTCTTCAACCACCATTTGCGAATATGCACCAGCGCAAGGTTGTTAAACACAGAATAGCAGCACATCGACGGGTCGGTAAAGTGCCTGTACTTTGCCCATGTCTCAAACGTCAACGCGATATGCTTAGGCGGTTTGTTGTCCCAACCTGGTACATTAAAGTGCACTTGTTCATCTTTCACGGTTACAGTTACTCAGGAGGTCAGCTCCCAAGTGTGTATCCGCGCCGCTAGGTAGGCCTGCTGGATGATATCATTCAGACCCTGCTGGGTGACATCATTCATGAAATCATTCACCTACTGCTGAGTAATTTCAGTCATCATGGGAGACTCAGATAGGTGCTGGTCAGTTAGGCTCAGCTAGGCTCAGATAGGTCAGATACGCAGAAAATCACGGTAAGACGATGAATGAAGCAATGCCGTACTGCTTACTTTAGCAGACCCCGATAAGCCCGGGGACCGATATTAGCCCTTTTGGAGATGATTGATTGGGTTTTTTCCATATTGTAGGGGTAAAGCCCGAGTTCCGCTTTTTATATTTTCGGGACAAATCCTCATTTTACATACACCCATCCATGACTGGATCGCCCTCGAGGAGCGCTTCACTTTGACACCTCAGTCGACCCAATCGGTTCACTATGGACCCCTCTCGCCCATGAAGATTGCCGCACATTCCAGATGATTCTCACGAAAACCCGCGTATTTGGGACTACTTCCTGTCCACGGAGGCTCCTCCCAAAAACCGCATCACCACCAGACCGTAACACTGCAGAGGAATACATGCATCTAAAGTCACGTGACCGGAAGTGAAGTCACACACTCGGGGACTTGCGCAGAACACCTGCGCCCACGCCCGATTCACGCACACCGGAAGTGGCGTCACACACTCCCCCCACACCTGAGCACCACCCGATAGTAGGACCCGGATGTTCTAGTACATTCCTATTCATCACACCATACCCAGGAGAGGTCACGCCCGATTCAAGCAGACCGGAAGTGAGGTCAGTACATGCATTCCTATCATCCCCAAGATCCCGGATGTAAACAATGATCTAACACTGAGGACCCGGATATAGGTCAGCCATTCCTATCCAGGTCACTACTGGGAAACCCGGATGGAAAAGTCCCCGGCTGTACAAGAACCCGGATGTAAGGATAAAAACAAGGATCCGGATGTAAAGATGGAAAAACCCCAGATACAGGTCAGTACGTGCATTTACCCCTCAAGAACACGGATGTAAAACCCCGACGACCCAGATATAGGTCAACCTGTCCTACCCAGGTCACGCCCGATTCAAGCAGACCGGAAGCGACGTCATACTTGCGCGTATGAATACAGAAGTGATTCATCATGAGATAGCGTGCACTCAGGGGTCAAAGGTCAATGCGCGTCGAAAAGGTTTGACTATACTACTCATAAGTAATTGGCATAAATTTGAATCTTCCACATTCTGGTAAATTTAATTTATCTCATCTGGATTTGTAAGTGCGGGCGTATGTGTATAATATAATATATAGTTTCCTCAATACAGAGAAGAAATTCTCTGGGTGTTTTAGCAGCAGATTCTTTTCACTTTTCGAGGTTTGGTGTGATTTGGCGAGTTTTCGCAGACAACGTCACACCACCGTCAAAATGAGAATAGCTGGAAGAACGTGGAATATCGATTATTATCACCATCCATAATGCAGCTCTGTACTCTATACCAGCCCTGCATGAGTTTAGTGTTATCCAGGAATTGAAAACAGAGTGGCTAATTTCAGAATTTTTGGAAATTTTCCCGACAACGGTGTCTACTTCCCATCTCTTCCATGTTAAATCTGCTAAATTTAGGGTGCCAAAATTCAAAAGAGGGTGCCTAAAAGACACCCTCTGGCTAACATCCCACCAGCCTGCAAATGTGAGCAGCAGGGCTAGTCTGTTTAGAACGGTCCTACTATTTACCGTCCAGCCACGTCCAGTCAAGGCACATCCGGTCATACGTCTATTCATGCCCAGTCAAGTGTGATCCGCTACCTTCGGGGGATCTCTGTATACTTCGAGGAATGCCTAGTTTATGCGGAGGAAAAGCTGAAGGACAAAATCTTTTTAAAATATACAAACACAATGCCTGGTTTTCAATTCGCTCAAATATGGCAATATTCAGAAAGGTCATGAGATCACGAAGGCTGATCAGAAAGCCTAATAATAACACGGCTGGTCTTCGTCCTGGTGTATTCGTCTTCTCTCATGGCTCAACTTTGTAAGATGAACGATGACAAGGGATGATTTTAATACATACCATCGATACGGTGTGTATAAACACATTCCGCAATTGTATAAGATCATGAGTGGTACAATTAGAGCTGAGGATTTGAAACTAATGAATGTTAGACCCAAACATGTTAACATGAGGGTGAGACTTACAAAACCCCTCGGGTTACCCCGAACAATTAAAAAATATGCGGAGAATGTGCAACATATTATGACTATATTTATTAATCATTCAGAATTGTCCTTTTTACAGCATATCATTACTCTGCAGATTTAACACCTACATGCAAGCAAATATCATAAAAGGAGCATAACTCTGTAAAATAAAGGCTGAGACGACTAATTTCCTGTTGACTTCTAGCATACAACTATATAAATAAGTTTCCAAAATGTAGTAGCTGTATCGAACACAGTTCTGCAGATATAGATGATTACATCAAGCATATATCACAAAATTAGAAATTAATACATCTGTAAAGGGGAATATCTCTGTAAAATATGGGCCGAGCGGAGCCAGTTTCGTTAGGCGTCAGACCTATACGGTACTCAGATGAATAAGTTCCCAAAATTTGGTCACTGTATCTCGAGTGGTTTTGCCTAAAGTGCAGTAACGGACAGACGGACGTACATGAACATGACATTACCGCGACGCCGAAATGGCGGAATGGTAAAAATGGTAATGCATGCTGCAAGGGGAGTCGGGACAAGGTATCTGTGTGAGAAATCAGCAAATGTTTCAATTGGTGTACTGACATGAGTCACGCTTAACTTCAAACAAGAACGCGAAGAAGAAAAGTGAACAAATTCATAACAAGAAACAAGAATACCAACATGGTAGTAAGCGTTACACATGTTTCGGGGTAATTGTGCCTCATCAGTGTAGTGTATCCCCAACAAACTGAACAAACGGGAGGGGGCTACAGACATGTAAATTGGCCCTTCTAGCATCAACAGAATAACAATGGACATTCCTCATTGAACAGCAGTTGGACACTTGGGCAGTGACAGCAGTTTTACACACATTTATCCATATGTTCTATGGAGTGGGGGTGGTATATAAATATTAACATTGATAACTACATGTATTTCCAACAGACCTGGGGCATTTTAGAAGGTTTTGGATCCCAAGAGGTGAGTTTTGGAGTGCCAAAACGAAATATCGTGTATGAAAGAAATTTTTTGGGAAACTTACTAACTATTGACATTACAAGCGTCTAGTCCGTCATTCATAATCCAGCCGTCGTCCATTAGAGAATATCCGCGTCCATAATCCAAAGACCTATTCCATTTCC
The DNA here is from genome assembly GCA_036873755.1 of Hanleya hanleyi. Lineage (NCBI taxonomy): Eukaryota > Metazoa > Mollusca > Polyplacophora > Lepidopleurida > Hanleyidae > Hanleya > Hanleya hanleyi. The sequence continues at coordinate 1,616 of JAVTVY010010962.1, read as the reverse complement.
ATATAACAGTATTAGCACCAAATTCAAAAAGACAAAAGTATACATAAACATAGGCTTGTTTCCTGCAAGAGAGAAGCGGTCAACAGTTTTCAATGATGCCGGCAAGACATCATGATGTTCCAAAATATCAAATCCGTATCGCTGATCAGTATTCTTAATCCATAATATTCGTTATAGAGTCGTCATCTAAAAATGATGTACCTCAGCCACGCTTTGATTGTGACTGTTCATATGAGTACCATGAGGATCTTGAAGTACATGGGTTCATACGGCCCCTAGCCCCGGGTTAAGCGGAATTAGACACAAGTTACGAAACGTAGCGCCATAGATCTTGCACGCTACGTTCGTATTTGCTATCAGCATGCGATATGTATCGCCAAATTTGAGAAACTTTGAGTGGAGGCGCTTGGTAGAATAGCCCTGTTTTATAAGTTTCTGCAACAATGTTTTGTGACGTTGATTAAAATCATCACATTTAACACAGGATCTAGCAAATGCTACTAAGCGAGATATGTATACGCCATATGCAGGTCCCACTGGAATATTACTATCCAGAAAGGGATAGTTTACGATGTCGAAATTGTAATCATCTCTTTTGTCATAAAGTCGACGAGAGAGAATGCCCGCTTCATTTTTATAGAGGTAGAGATCTAAATAAGATGTGCCTGTAGGGCTATCTGTAGTTTCCTTCAAATCCAGTGAAGGTGGATATATATCCTTCACTGCGTCATTTATATAGCGATTATCCACAGCAAGACCAATACACGGATCCCAGCCAACTTTGGTGGAGAATATATTAAATAATTTTGTTTTAACATACCCGGTAATAAAACGAAATATAGGATTCTTGGCATACTAGTATAAGAGTCCATGGGCTTGTAGTCACTGCAAGTTGTTGAATTTCGTTTGCAGATAGAATCCGAATTGATACCACAGCCCCCAAAATTAGGATTCCTGCTGCAGCAAAAATTCCTCTGGCATTGAAATATTCCCCATTTAACACAATGTTAAAAACTGCTGAGGCAAAGGTACTTTTGCTACGACATTGGCCTCACCATTGATGATTGCTGTGGCTAATTGAGGGGACTGTACCACCTCAGAGAATCTCAGAGTAGATTTGGATAAATCTGCCCTACAATATCTACACTCCATAAACATGATAACGGTCTCTAATCTGGCAATGGTATATCTTCATCATACTTCAAAATAATGAAAAGAACTAGACAAATATAATCAGAAGTATCTGTATCTGCGTCTGTCATATATGTAAAATGTGAAACAAGGTCATCTGTTGTATCCAGCGAGCACATCTCGGAATAGCCATGGCTCCAGGGGCCTGACCTGGCTTTAGGATTTTTGATACTGCATATAACTCACTTCAATTCAACTTCATTGTACCAATAACCTTTGAGCACACAAGATCTGGGTACAATATACAAACATTAATAGACACGCACATATATGTATGCAAAGCTATTTCGGGGTTCAGGAGAACGCGACGTTAAACCATGATTCTCTTTCTCTTCAGGATTCAAGACTGGACAAAAATGATTAATGCCATGAAAATTTTTGCTTGTCAAATGAAGAGATTGTTAGAAATTTGACAAGGGTAATGT